>JAKCPI010001467.1:0-10794 GCA_023213315.1 Euborellia annulipes
GATGTATTTTAATTTTATTATAAGAGTGATTAACAGGGAAACACCTTGAAAAAATTATTATTTTTGGCAGTATATCTAAAAATGAATTTTTTTATTAGTCATCGTTATTTTTTTTTTTTTTTTTTTTTTCAAGAATTTGATGTTTTTTGGAGATTTAATCAAGATTCGCAGGACTTTGAAGCCATGAGATTAAATAAAAAAATTTATTTAAATTCTATTTGCTGACGTTTCGGTCCCCAATCACGACCTTCATCAGGGCAAATATTGTCAATTATACACGATCATAGGTATTTTAATATTCATTGCAATTATTTTATTTAAAAGAACTGCTGGCATTAGGCCACCACATTTGCCACCGCAATCATTGCAATTAAAAATATACAATTTCTTTTTACTTTGATAGGTTTAAAAATATTATCATATACCTACTATATACTGGAGGTCTCTCTTGATGTTGAATGTCATGATTGGGGACCGAAACGTCAGCAAATAGAAATTAAATAAAAGATTTTTATTTAATATCCTGGCTGCAAAGTTCCTACGAATCTGGATAATCAGACTTACTGCTGTTTTTGCTTATCTTTAATTGTACGAAAAAATCGACCGATACGAGTAAATATCGATATTTTTCAATCGATACCGAGTAGGTACTGATACTTTGCGACCGATACCAGTAAATGAGTAAAAGTATCGATACCTCAGTAGATAATATCTGTCTTATACGAAGTCTATATCCGGTATGTGTATGTATAAAATTTGTTTATCCTTGTGGAACTTCTGAATCGAAATGGAAGAAACCACTAAAAAGGACGAGATTTTTTATTGGAATCAACTGATACAGAAGATTCAAAAAATTATTTTCTTTTCTTTGGGAGGGGGGGGGGGGGGGGTGAAATATCGAGAATTATACCGATTCACCCAGAGCCGGATCTAGGGGGGGGGGCAGTGGGTGCGTGTGCTCCGGGCGGCAGATATCGGGGCGGCAATTAAAGAAAGATTTACTAAAAAAAAGGTAAAAAGATACGAATTTTGTATAGAAAATTTTAAGGAGAGGGCGGCAAATTAAATTTTGCCCCTCCTAAAAAATCTCCTAGTTCCGGCCCTAGATTCACCCCCACCATGACCCCACATATGAATATAAAATATTTTTAACAACATTTAATTTTTTAGATTTCATAGGAGAAGCGATAAAGTTTCTCAACTCTGTTACGAATAATTTATAATTAAATAAAATAAATTAATTAGACACAGGATTTGGCTTACACGGTCTTAAGGGGTTCCAACTAGGGCAACCTATCTGTTTTCCGAAACGTCTCAACTTGAGTGAGTCATCTCCAAAGGGAAATGTTTCTTTATGAAATTACGAGACAATTCATTTACATCGATGATATTATATAAAATAGGATTTGATAAAAGGGCGCCATCACTAGTGGGAGGAGCTTAGAGACCGGAACGCCAGAAGAGTTTCTTGTTTACTTAACGGGTCACCGGGTGCGACCTCGGAACGTCCCACCGGGCCTCCATTTACATTTATACCATATCATAATGTATTATTATGTTGTATTTTAGTTTATGAATCATCTTTTTTTTGCATTACATAAGATACTATTTAATATAATCATATAGGAAGGGAAAAAATGTTTTTTTGCATTAGTGAGATTTTTAAATAAAATTTTTAAATTTATTAACCCTATAATACTTTTTTTTTTTAATTTAAAAAGCTTATAATTCAAGTTTGATAATATTTTTTTACTTCTCAAAAAAACGTAGATTTCAGTGCCTAATTTTCAAAAGTTTTCATACCCCATCAGTCCCCCCCCCCCCTCCCCGGAAGACTTCTGTCCGGATCTGACTTCAATAAATTATGGTAACCCTATCTATGCATAAGAGGGGAGAGGGAAAGAGGGAAAACTTTAATTTTTGTAATATCCCAAGTAGGGTCCGACCGAAACAAGATTTTCAGCCGAAACCGAAACCGAATATTCGGCCTCAACCTTAGTTTCGGCCGAAACCGTAACCGAAACCGAAACTTGTATTTCCTATAAAAATTTTTTTTTCATTTTACCTTTTTTTTTTTTTGAATTTTTTTTTCCCTCCCGTGAAAATCATTTTACCTTTTTTTTAGGGAGACTAAAATTTTTTTCTCCCTCAAGTGCAAATTATTTGACCTTTTTTTTTTTTTTTTGCATGCGAGTCTCATCCCATTTTTTCAGACTCTGGTTTCGGCCGGCCGAAAGGTTCGGCCACTTTTTGGCCGAAACCGAAACTACGGCCGAAACCATGATTTTTGGCCGAAACTGGCCGAAACCGTAACCGAAACCGAATATTAGGTCGGTTCCTAATCCCAAGTGATGCTTCATAGATAATGAAAGTAAATACAATATTATTTTAAAATCAAAAAATGTAAGTTATTTGAATTCCTTTTATAAATAATTAATCTATCTATTAGGGAAGAAGAAGAGATTATATCAATATTAGAAAAATTTTTATAAAGTGTTTATGTCCTTCCGTTAATCCCCTGAAAACAAGTCAGCGTGTGTTACGAATTAAAGTGGAAATATGACAGAAATGATATTACAGAAATAAAATAATAATTGAGATAAAAGGCAAACTGTAAATTCGCAATATAATTTCAAATTAATATTTCAGTTTAAACACATTCTGTTGTGTTTATTTGAAAATAATTTCTTATTTAATATTTAGTTGGTCAAGTAATAATAAATAATAATTTGACAAATTATTTTCAAAAAAATTTTAAAATGATGAATATGCAGTTTTAATAAAATTATTTTATTAAAAAAATAATTGAAGAATAAACTCAAAAAAACGACACTCTTATTTGTCGTTTCTAATCACTTTATGAAAGGAATTCATAGTGTCGAACCTCGTTGCTGTCAAGGGCGGTCCTAGCCTTACATTTTGGGGGGGGTCACTGTTTTTTTTTTTTTTTTTTTTTTATAGTATAAATAAATGGGCCTGGACCCCAATAAATATATATTAATCAAATATAAGTATCGTTTAAGTCTTAAATGGCCTAAGTTGCCGAAAAGATTGTGTGAATGGGAAAAAAGTGTGTGTTAAAAAAAAAAAAGATTTTTTTTGGGGGGGGGGGGGGTCACGACCCCCTTGACCCCCCCTCTGGGACCGCCCTTGGTTGCCGTGGCAACTTGCAAAGGAAATATCTTTTTATAATTTTACTTTCTCTTACCTATGTATATATGTAATATATATGAACCCTGTTATTCAATGGTGTGTCAAAGACCAAACATCGAGTTTTGAGATAATCAACATTAAAGTTTTTCTGATTTAAATTGTTTTGATTAGATTATATATCATTTTTTTTGTCAATTGTGCAAGTAAATACTGTAATTATGGCAGATATTCATAAATTATCTCTAAAAATACGACTAATTTAGAGAAAAACAATAAAATATAAAAAATTATTTTTCCAAAATTCTCTAAGTCCAATTTGCAATTTGCAAAAATGCTTCAGTCTCTTGATAATAAGTAAAATAATTTTAGGTTATAATTCAAAAATTAAAACGAAGATATTATTAAAGTTCTTTTATGGTTATATTTAAAACTAAATAGCTTAGAAACTTTTTATCAAAATTACATTAATAAATTTTAAATAGTATTAACGTTTTAAAATTAAATACAAAGTGATAACAAAATTTTCTCATCAATTAATTCCTGAATGGAAGTGAACATGGCAACAGTAAATCAAAGTTATAATGAAATTGACTTAATATCGAAATCGCACTCATCCTCATCTTCATTATCAGGAATAATATCAAAAAATTAAATTTTGACATCTCCGATTCATTTCTCATTTAAAAAAAAAAAGGATTTTGGTTTATTTAAGTTTAAATAAGTTTTTATTGGTTGTTAACACCATAAAAAACAACGTGTTAGGAACATAAATCATTATTGCAAAATGTAAAATCCTGCATTGAAATATTGTAAAAATAATTTTATGCTTTTACATTAAATATAAATTTTTTTAGGACATATTTCATAAAAAATACTATTAATTAAAGCATTTGAAACAATATTCCGTGCTTAACTCAATTTTGAATTTTTTGGTCTTTGACACACCATTGCATAACAGGGTTCATATAGAGAAAGTATTGGTTTCATGTCAAAAATTCGATGTCGAGATTTTGATGGATCTTCATGTTTTGAGGTCCCCTGAATCCAAAAAAGTGGTTTTCGCGACATGGTCTGTCTGTCTGTGTGTGTGTGTGTGTGTGTGTGGGTGTGTGTGTGGGTGTGCAATTTTAAGCATGAAGGAATTGAGCTATGAGGCTGAAATTTTATATTTAAGTTAAAGACCCCGCGGGACCGGAAAGATAAGCTTTTAATCAAAATTCGCCAAAGAGTACTAGTACTTTACAGATGTACTTTTTCAGTTTTTTTCGATTTTCTCAAAATTTGCTCCAACGATTTTTTTTTAAATTCAAAAATCAATTATTTTTTAGATGCTCTTTAAAATGTATATTCTCATTTTGCAATTGAAATCTTCTGAAGACTACTTTACTCTTGTATTTCATAGGGAAGATAGGAGAAATGGTTGCCATGGTAACAAAATATAAATGTTTTCCCATACTTATAAATTTTACATCTGAATTCATATGTTCCGTACTGTCGGGAACTAAATATATGTCGACACAAAAAATCTGGTGTGGCAAGCACAGAACACAACTTTCGATTACCGAAGGTAAGAGAAAGTTGTGTGCTGTGCGCCAGTCACACCAGATTTTTTACTTTCTCTTACCTCTATATATATGTTAATATATTAATATATAGGGAGAGAAAGTATTGGATTCATGTCAAAAATTCGATGTCGAGATTTTGATGGATCTTCACGTTTTGAGGTCCACTGGATCCAAAAAAGTGGTTTTCGCGACATGGTCTATCTCTGGGTATATGGGTGGGTGTGTGTGTGTGTCTGTGTTCACTTTTAAGCATGAAGGAATCGAGCTATGAGGCTGAAATTCTATATATAAGTTAAACACCCCTCGGGACCGCGAAAAATAACCCTTTAATCAAAATCGGCCAAAAAGCACTAGTACTTTACTGATGTAGTTTTTCAGTTTTTTTCGATTTTCTCAAAATTCGCTCCAACGATTTTGTTTTTAAATTCAAAAATCAATCATTTTTTAGATGCTCTTTCAAATGTATATTCTCGTTTTGCCCTCAAAATTGTTTGAAGCACACTTTACTCTTGTGCTTCATAGGAAAGATAGGAGAAATGGTTGCCATTGTACCAAAATATAAATATTTTCCCATGTTTATAAATTTGACATCTTAAATTCTAATATATTGGGGGAACCTAAATATATGTCGACACAAAAAATCTGGTGTGACAAGCACAGAACACAACTTTCGATTACCGAAGGTATGAGAAAGTTGTGTGCTGTGCGACAGTCACACCAGATTTTTTACTTTCTTTTATTACTTTCCGGTTCATTACAAATTTTAATATTTTTTTTAAGGTCCTAGGACTTTATAATTTTTAGAGATAATTATAAAAGCAGTTAATTTATTATTTTTTAATAAGAACATTGTATTAAAGAATCTAATTTACACTATAATTGGATTATTAAAATGATTTAAATTTTAAGAGAAAAAATGGTAACCATAGTTAATAAAATTTAAATAATTAAGAGTTTATCATCTTTATATCCCTAATAACATTTTAATTTAAATGTAATAAACTAGCCACAACGACCTAGCTAAGTACAGTGGGAGGGGGGGGGGGCGAATTCGGAGTCCCCCTGGCTGGTAGGCATTTCCCAATCACAGAGCAGATTCACAAAGCTCAAATTTTTAAATTTAAAGAAAATGATCACATGGCGCTTATCAGGCTCTTCTAATTTTCTTCTTTGTCCAAACAAATTGATTTATTTATTTTATTCCGAAAAGCGAATAAATAATCTTTTTTTATGCCAAAACATTATATTTCATATTATTTAAATATTTACAAATCAGATAGATATAGAAAAATAATTTATTTTTAAGAATATAATTTATAGACAGACAGATTTATAAAACATTCATCACAATAAATTATGTCCGTCTCTTAAAGACAATAAAATGAATAATAATAATAATTAATAATATTTTCATTTTTAAACTTCAGAAGGTTTCTTTACTTGTAAAACAAAGATCTAAATGGTATTACAAGGTCTTAAAAAAATAAATAAATATACCCGGTATATTCAATAATTACCCAATAGGAAAAATTATTTTTTTCCCATTAACCTTTGACATTTGAAAAAAAGCAATTATTTATTAGAATAATAAAAGAGTAATCCATGTGGGAGAAGTTATCATGGAAGCAGAGGGGTAACTAGCCTTTGAGGGGGCGGGGGGGGGGGGCGAAGCTCAACTGGGGCGCCGTTTTTCGTTCGAGCTTTTTTTTTAGTATTCAAATCTCGTTCGAGCTTTTTTATGTGTAATTTTTCTCCGGATTTGTGATATAAAATGAATTTAATATGAAATTTCAAAAAAGAGTCCGAGATTTTGGGAAAAAGCTGGAGATTTCGGGAAAAAAAGCCGAAGATTTAGGTAAAAAGCCGGAACGCCGGCTGCGAGGCGGTTCGCATCCCGCCCCGCAGCGCGAAAAATATAAAAAATTTTCCGCAGAATGGAAAAATTTGGTTATGTTCCGCAGGGGGGCAAAAATTTCGTGTCTCTAAAAAAAAATTTCTATATACGCCCCTCTCTTATATGGCCTGAGTTGCCGAAATGACTGTGTGTGTGAGAAAAAAGTGTGATCAGTTTTTTGAAAAAATATAGTCTAATCTTTATTAATTTTTGAAAATTTCGAGATATTTATTTTAATCAAAAAGCCTTGAACGGACTTGGATAGTCAGTTGAAATTTACAATTGAACTAATTATTTGTGAAATTTATATTGATTGTGGGCCAAACGTCCCCTGACCCTCTCTTGAAGTCGAATCTGGAATCTCCAGTCTATCTGGCAAACATCGGTCTGCTTTGACTGGCACCACTCCTTTGGACCGTCGACTATCAAACAACACTTTTAATTAATCAGTTAAATTATAAACTATTCAAAGTAAATTCAAAAACAAATTTGAAATCTCTTAATAAAAAGGCTGCAGGAAGGGCCACGTAACTTTTATATTTTTTTAATTTTCTAAATATCTTTCTTTCTACGAGTTGATTTTTTTATCTAATTTTTTTTTTTTTTTATCATACATTAGTCCAAAACTTATAGAGCTTAAATTTTTTTTTATTGTTTAGTTTTAGAAGAATAGGTAATTTGGCTAAAGGACATTTCGACGTTAACATGCATTACGAATCATGTGACGGTTAAATGAAAAATTAATAATAATAATTTTAATAAAACCAATAGTCATTAAGAGGACATGTCTTGATATTGATTTATTAGTTTAAAAAATGGGATATATTATAAAAAAAAAAAAAGAAGGATTTATGGAAAATTTGGAATTGGATAACACATTATTTAATAATAGTATTTTTTATAATAAAATATATTGTGAAATAGTCTTTGTAGGTTGAAACCGAAAACTCAAGTTTTTGGTACATATGCTACTCGATAGGACTAATCAGTTGTGTGTTTGTTCACACCAGATTTTTATACTTTCCTTCAAAAAATTAGGAATTATCAGATTTTCTAATAAAAATTACTCTCCCATCGAAGTAACTTCCCAAAGTTGGATAAAAGCTCCAATGTAAGCATGTACCATCAAGAGAAAAGATATTGGACAACCCCCTCACGTCTACCTGAATTTAGAGCCTTTTGAGGTATGTATACAGAGCCGTAACTAGGCAGATGCAACAGGTGCACGGTGCACCAATCCAATATCTTCGTCTTATTAACCTTTCCTATTTGAAATTTTTTATTTTACGGATGCCCGTAAGTGTCGTTTTTGACTAACGTTTAATTAACCGCATAGTACTATCTTCTCTCTCAATTATTCTATCCTATGTGCGTTTTACTTATTTTGGTTAAAATTCATAAATCAATTAATTTTTTAGATCCTCTTTCAAATGTATATTCTCATTTTACCTTTGACATCATATGAAGAACAGTTTACTTCATAGGAAAGATATGAGAAATGGTTGCCATGGTATCAAAATAAAAATATTTTTATGTTTATAAATTTTACATCTTCAATTCATATGTTCCGTACTGTCGGAAACTAAATATATGCCGTCACAAAAAAATCTGTTGTGACAAGCAGAGAACACAACTTTCGATTACCGAAGGGTAAGAGAAAGTTGTGTGCTGCGAGACCATTTACACCAGTTTTTTATGCTATTCTTCAAGAAATTAGAGATGATTAAGTTTTTAGGTTGATTTTTAGGTCTTGTTTAATAAAAATAATAATCTGGTGTGACTGGCACACAGCACACAACTTTCTCTTAACTTCGGTAATTGAAAGTTGTGTTCTGTGCTTCTCACATCACATCTTTTTGTGTCGAAATATATTTAGTTTCCGACAGTAGGGTACGGTTAAAATTTATAAACTTTTTGTTTATTTATATTTTGTTACCATGGCAACCATTTCTCCTATCTTTCCTATGAAGTACAAGAGTAAAGTGGTCTTCAGAGGATTTCAATGGCAAAATGAGAATACACATTTTAAAGAGCATCTAAAAAATAATTGATTTTTGAATTTTAATCAAAATTGTTGGAGCGAATTTTGAGAAAATAGAAAAAAAAAAACAGAAAAATTACATCAGTAAAGTACTAGTACTCTTTGGCCGTTTTTGATTAAAAGCTTATTTTAACGCTCTAGAGGAGTGCCTAACTTAAATATAAAATTTCAACCTCCTAGCTTAATTCCTTCATCCTTTAAATTGAGCACACAGACAGACAGACCATATCGCGAAAACCACTTTTTTGGATTCAGGGGACCTCAAAACGTGTAGATCCATCAAAATCTCGACATCGAATTTTTGACATGAAACCAATACTTTCTCTCTATATATATCAACATATAGAGGTAAGAGAAAGTAATACATTTGAATGATAGCTACAAAATAATTAGAGTATAAATCTATAACAAAAATACTCTTTTTTATCACATCACTCAAAGATTTGACTAAAGGACTTTTAGAAAGTGGTGGGGGTCCTTGAGACCCTTCCAAAGAGCCCTCTATCCCTTTGAATTCGTCACAAAGGGTGGCAAGGGTTGTCCGGAAAGGGTTTCATGTCGAGATGGGCTGACACCGAAATGTGACACCGACATTAGTAGAAATTAATAAGAGAAAAAACATTTTATGACATGAACAAACAAAAAACTTATATATTATAATTAGTTTTAATTTTAATGACACGCATATTTTTTATATTAACATCGGAATGTTATAAATAAATATTTATTTTTTTTTAAATAGGCCTATCCTTCAAAATACTCTTATGATACACAAACATGGAATTAAATTAACATATCAATCAAAAGGATTAAATAATTCGAGACGAGTGGCTTCCTAATTAATAAATTGAGCATGAGCCGAAAGGGAAACAATATAAGCGGAATAACACCCTTGGCGAAAAGTGTAAAAATCTATATTAACTTCGGCTATCAGCTCTATTTTGTCAACGATGAGTTGATGAAAAAAAAAAAAAGTTTGGGGAAAAATTTATGAATTAACTTGTAAAATTTTAAATTTAATGATGAATCAATTTAAAAAAATATGAAAAAAATTGCTTATCATGGCGGCAGAACGCATTATCATAATAAAATAAATACATTAATAGCTCCTGGACCGTAGTACAGATGTATCCAATAGAACACTCAGCTCTTGAGCTAGGGATTAAAGATTCGTTTGTGAGATCTTCAATTGCAATAATATTTTATTGATTTTATTTTTACCTACCCAAACTATAATATATTAGTTCAGTGTGCCCAAGGGTGCCGCGTGTATGGCCAAGGGGTGCCGCGAGATATTCAAATAAACAAAAAAAAAAAAATTACCGTAAACTAAACTAACAAAACTATTGATTCAATGAAGAATAGAAATGGTGATGATTGACTAAGGAGCTCAATGAGGAAGGCAGCCAGCAGAAATAAAAACTTTTATATTATTTTATCGACGTTTCGGGAGTGCGTCGCTCCCATCTTCAGGACGCAATAATAGTCGCAAATAATTGTATTCATCTCATTTGCGAAAATTATTTTTTCCTGAAGATGGGAGCGACGCACTCCCGAAACGTCGATAAAATAATATAAAAGTTTTTATTTCTGCTGGCTGCCTTCCTCATTGAGCTCCTTAGTCAACCAAAACTATTGATGCTTTTTGACTGTGATGTGATTATAATGGACAATATCAGCCAAATTGGGATTATCTAGGTTCAATAAAACTCCCAGAATAAGACGTTTCGGCCTGAATTTATTTGGCCATCTTCAGTTATTGGGAATTATACACATAATGCAAGTGCACATGTGATCAAACCAGGACTCGTCGATAATAAAATTTATTTGCTTCATACAAAATTATATAGTTCCTGTGCCCATGATCAGAGATAATTCAATTCAGGCCGAAACGTCTTATTCTGGGAGTTTTATTGAACCTAGATAATCCCAATTTAGCTGATATCTCCAATTCTCCATGATAAAACTAATGATGTATTTTTAGTCAGTGACTGTAGTAAAATTTACTATATTATGTTATAATGTACGTTACTTATTAGATAATATTTTACTAAATTGACATATTAAACTTAAATTTTGTTCAATCAAGGAAGGGTGCTCATAGTGTTTAATGTTATTTCCAACGGTGCCGTGAACTTCAA
>JAKCPI010001468.1:0-190766 GCA_023213315.1 Euborellia annulipes
ACTTAATAGCAAAAAAAAAAAGTAAAAATTTTTGACCTGCCTACTTGTAAATTATATATGTGAAAAGGGTTGCGAAAGGGGAAGTTATATGTTGCAAAATTGAGGGATCAGTTGAAGAGTGTTGGTTTGCTGAAATTCCCGTCCCTGATTTTAGCCGACTGCCAACAAAACAGTAAAGTTTCATTGGTTACGAATGTAAGTGATATTGATAAATGAATATATTTTACGTTATCTTACCTAAATTAATTGTGAACAAAATCTATTTTCAGAAATAACGCGCTTTACAGTAGCTTGTTAAAATGTTATTAACTAATTTTAAACTGGTAACCGTTGGCTCTAGTTGAAAAATTATGCTTTAATAGGAGAATTAAATTCAAGTATGATACACAAGGTTTTTTGTTTCAATGATTTACTTATTTAACATTAACACTTTATACGTATTTCGACACCATTCAGTATGTGTCATCATCGGAAGTGAATTACATACTGAATGGTCTACAATGAAAAAAAAAATTTGATGATTTTACAATTTTTTTGTTGTAAACAAATTTCCAAGACCAATAGATACTAAATTTACTATAAAGTTGAATTAAATTATATTTTTACAAAACTCTTTGAAAAAATCGTTTACAAATGTGTGGTAATTTTACTAATATTTAGCAATTTTCGAGTCCAAATGTGTAGTAATTTTACAAATATTTAGAAATTTTACAATCCAAATGTTTGTAATTTTACTAATATTTAGAAAAAAAAAAAATTTACGACTGCACCCATAGGTTATAGGTTATTGACCATTAGGGGACGTCTCTACCTGAATGGAGTGAAGTAAATATTTTTATTAAATGAAAAATCCCTCCAGGATTTGAACACTGACCCTTTTTTGTAGAAGCCTGCTGCCTAGCCCATTTGACCATCGAATCACCTGTTAACTAATGATCAGGGCCGCAGACAGACTTGACGGGCCCCGGGGCTACTTACTAATACGGGCCCATCCCAAAAAAAAAAAAAACTTAAAGTTTTTTTTTAGTATATAAAAGGCTATTGTGGCCTTCATGCCAACAATTTTTTACACAGTTTTTGACACAACTTTTGAAATAGTTTATACATAGCTTACAATATTTATTTAAATAAAGTTAATTAAAAATTTTTCAAAATTTCCTAAACAAAGAGTTACAATATTTTATCGAGATCCGGACAGAGGATTTCCGGGGGAATCTGGGGGTATGGAAAATTTTTTGAAAATTAGCCAATGAAATCTGCGTTTTTAGCTATCCAGAGTCGTGAAAAGATCAAACTTGATTTGAGGTTAAAGGGCCCGGGCCCCCTGAGAAAAAAAATTTCAAGAAAATGATTTTTTTTTAATTGAAATTTCAAGATTTGAGCTTAAAGGGCCCGGGCCCCATGAGGAAAAAATTTCAAGAAAATGATTTTTTTTTAATTGAAATTTTAAGATTTGAGATTAAAGGGCCCGGGCCCCTTGAGGAAAAAAAATTTCTAGAAAATCATTTTTTTGAATTGAAATTTTAAGATTTGAGGTTAAAGGGCCCGGGCCCCCTGAGAAAATAATTTCAAGAAAATGATTTTTTTTAATTGAAATTTCAAGATTTGAGCTTAAAGGGCCCGGGCCCCCTGAGAAAATAATTTCAAGAAAATGATTTTTTTAAATTGAAATTTCAAGATTTGAGCTTAAAGGGCCCGGGCCCCCTGAGAAAATAATTTCAAGAAAATGATTTTTTTTTAATTGAAATTTCAAGATTTGAGCTTAAAGGGCCCGGGCCCCCTGAGAAAATAATTTCAAGAAAATGATTTTTTTAAATTGAAATTTCAAGATTTGAGCTTAAAGGGCCCGGGGCCCCTGAGAAAATAATTTCAAGAAAATGATTTTTTTTAATTGAAATTTCAAGATTTGAGCTTAAAGGGCCCGGGCCCCCTGAGAAAATAATTTCAAGAAAATGATTTTTTTTAATTGAAATTTCAAGATTTGAGCTTAAAGGGCCCGGGCCCCCTGAGAAAATAATTTCAAGAAAATGATTTTTTTTTTAATTGAAATTTTAACCATGAAAATTATTTTTTATTAGAATTTTTAGGTGGTAGTGCCCATTGGCCCGGGCCCCCTCCGAGGGCCCGGGCCCCGGGGATATAGCCCCCCTGCCCCCCCCTGTCTGCGGCCCTGCTAATGATCTATCTCTGCTATTTGGCATTCAAGTATGACCTCAAACTATTTTTACTAAATAATAAAATAAAAAATAAACTTAAAGTTATCTAAATATTATTATTTTTTGTATTATTATAACTTAAATAAATCCTTATAGTGCCAAAAATGTCTTTATTAAGAAAGCTAAAAAGCAGTCGAAACAAAGTCGGCCATGTTGGCCGTCTCAGGCAGCCTTAAAAGGAAAATTACAATACCCTTGTATTGTAAAATTAGAAACCTTTTTGTAAAATTGCAAACCCTTTTTTAAAATTACAAGCCGTGTTCTAAAATTACAATGCCGTTGTATTGTAAAATTAGAAATCGTATGTTAAAATTACAATATTTTCTCTAATTTTCCAAGAGAATTATAACTTTAAAATGTTTTTTGGTTGTAAAAATTTTTTGAATGCATAGATTTGTAAATTTAGAATATAAATGTATGGTAGTTATCATTTACAAGGAAAATTTGTAAATTTACTATACTAAAACATACTAAAATTAAAATTTTTTTTTACAGTGTAGAATCGCATTATTTTTCAACTGGGGTAGTCAGAGTGGCGTGAAAGGTGGGAGTAGGAGATGAGGAAGGAAACTTTTTCCAGGAAAACCGTGTTAGATGATTAAACAAAAGCCATAGGAACCACTTAGGGCCGGTTTTTTCATGTTTGGGTAGTTAGTGAAGTGTCTGTTAAAGTGCTTTTTTTTGTAGTGCAGAAACCCTATTCATTTTTATTCTTATAGTAAAATATATGACATCCCATCATTTTATTTAAAAAAGAAGTAGATATATTTGTTATTTTTATTTTGATTCAACTTATTTTAACAATAACGTGATGAGATGTGATATATTTTACAATATGCAAAAGGTTAGGTCCACTGGTAACTGAGGCAGCCATTTGTTTTTCATTTGCATAACCCAGCCTTGGAGTATATGTATATGTATATATGTTGAATTTTTTACCAAGCTCTCTGTTAAATTAGCCCGAGCCAAAAGTTCTGGGTTCGCTTTAGCAAAGGGGTGATATTAGAAACACAAGCCTGGCACCAGCATCGTAACTTCACGTATAAAAATAACAGAGGCATTCTTCAATCTATCCCTTTTTTTTTGTTATTATTCATTTTATGTCAGTCAGGATTATATTTCTAGGATATTTGGCAAGGTGTTGAAGATGATTATTTGAATATATTCTAATATCCAAGTTGAAACTGTGTTCGAGGGTTGGCCAACTCCCTCTGGCGCACTCTGGCGAGACGAAGCTTCAACTAAAGCATTTCAAATTTTAAATTTTAGTAAAAAAAATAATTTTTTAAAAATTAATTATTTTAATTTATAATATTTATTTAAATTAATTTCAATTTTTATTTTTAATAATTTTTATATTTTATGTCTTTATTAAGTAGAAAACTTCAAAAAACCTTTAATACTGAAGAGAGTTTATTCCCTGGAAGAGGGTTTCTGAATTGCACACTACCCATAGGTTTTCTTTCTACCCAAACATGAAAAAACCGGCCCTTAGAGACCTCTATTCAAAAATGTCAAACCAAGATGTTTGATGTAAAAACTCATTCATCAGATTTTGACCTTTTGACGTGACAATGTCTTACAACGCATGTGTCTATAGTCATAGGCGCCGGAACTGGGGGGAGGGGGCAAGGGTACATTGCCCCCCCTGACATCCTATAAGGGGGGGGGGGGCAGAGGGGGCAATATGTCTTCTTTTATTTCATTTAATTAAAAATGATACATTTTTACTTTTGAAAAAAATCTTTTAAATTAAAAAAAATTAAAAGAGTAAGAAATTCATTTTTTCCAAATTATTTCCAAAAATTTTTGATAAAATCACTAGGAAATTTTTTAAAATATTAATTTTATTAAAATTGTGATTTTATTTAAAATTTTTAAAGTTTTATAGTAGATTTGTTTTTGTTTAATTTTCTAAAAAAAATGTTTTGCTCCCCCCTGATTCAAATTCGTTCCGGCGCCCCTGTCTATAGTGGCCGGTTAGGAAGGCATGCACGAAAAAGTTTAGCGGCTTGAATATCTCCTCTGCTTAAAGAGGTATAATTATGTTGAATATACGGTTAGAAAGAATGATTTTTCAGCTAAAGATTTCAACATTTATTTTTATCCTGTCATTTAATTTTACCGCGCTGCCGTAAATTCTACTTTGAAAGTTTAAACCCCTGTAGATTCCAAACGGCTAATCAGATCATACTAAATGTGATGTCGATTTGTGGAAGAAGAAAAACTCTAATAGAATTTCTCCTGACTCCAGGGCCCTCCTGTGTCCTATATGTTGCCCCGGTAGGCCTCGGTGACATGAAGAATTCCTACCCTATTCCTAAGGCGCCGTTCACACTGGGGCGATATTATCGCTAGCGATTGTTGCTAACGGAGTGACGTATCGCAAGGAGGGTTCGCACTAGAGCGACTGTCGTAAGCGATAGGTGGTGAGAGGCTTGTTCCCTGTTTTCAACATTGATTAAGGGCAATGTGATTGTAATATTAATACCAAAAATGTAAAAAAAAAGTTTCTGATTAAAAGGAATATAATGAAAAATAAATCAAATAACATATCAAATAAATCTTTTATTAAAATAATATTTTGATTAATAAACAGGAACAGGTAGATGAAGGCAGCCAGCAAAGAACAAAAACTTTATTTAAATATCGTCGACGTTTCGGGAACTCGTCGCTCCCATCTTCAGGACGATAAATTGTTAATGTTGTTTAGATTGATACATATAGGTCATACAAAATTGCAACACAAATCTGCATATACCATTAAATGTATGTTTAATTGTCTATGAGAATCGTAGTAGGTGCCTGGGCTTAATTTATTGTTGAATGGGCCCGAAACATCAGCACTGACAAAGAGTAAAAGACTATCAGTCTTTTAATGACACCTGTATGATTTTGTTTTGAAATTTTTTCAAATTTAACCAAAATTTTCTTTTTCTTCGTTGATTATTTCGAAAACTATTCAGTTTTCGAAAAAATGTCAAAGAATAAAAACTTTTTAAAATAGAGTAATTTATCATAATATAACAAAAATTGAAAATTTTATAATTTTTGAAAAAAACTTATTAGGTAAACTACTACTTCCAAGTGACGTATTTACTCCAAAAGTTGATAGAAGTCTACAATTTTAGTGTAAGGAGCATTTACCAAATTTTATCGATCTAGCTGGTTTGGTTTTTAAGCAATCGTGTTCACACACACACCCAGACGTAATTCCAAAAGAATAAACGAGAAAGTCTCGGGGAAGTCATTGATTTCCCTTTTATTTTTTTAAATAAAAAAGCTATTTAAAATTTACATTTATTTAACAATTTTTTTTTTTAATTTTTTTTTTGGAGGGGGGCGACATTCTTGTACCCGCGGGGGCCGTATTCATATTTTGTGAAATATAGCACAATACAAAGTTGTAGAGCATTAAATTTGCTAAAATCTGGTACATAAAACGAATTTGTAGACCCAATACTAACCGAAATACGGCCGGTCAAAGATGGACAAATTTTCTCGAAATGTAAAAAATATCAGAAAAAGTAAAAACGAATCGTCATGTCGTTATCCACTTTTTACCTAGAAAGTATTGGGAAGTGAATTAAATTTTTACAAGTTATTTGGGGGTACACCAGATTGCCTATCCTAAGTCTTCGTCTTGGAGGACCCTGTCTTAACTTGGAGGGGGTAGGAGAGGAAAAAACATCTCAAAAATCTTTAACTTTTTTCAGTTTTTCGCATATATCTCGTAACATAAGCATATTTTATTTAGCCTAGTCATATACAAAGTTGTAGAGGATTAGATTTACTAAAGTTTTCTACATAAAATGAATTTGTGGACTCAATATTAACCGAAATACGGCCGGTCAAAAGTTAGACTTCAACAATTTTCTTACCCTTCGGTAAGAGAAAGTTGTGCACCGTGCTGGTCACACCAGATTTTTTGTGTCGAGATATATTTAGTTTCCCATAGCACCTTAGTTTCAAACTTGCATTTTAAATGTTGACTGCTTGAAATAAACTATGGTTATTTTTCAAAATTTTAATCTCATATTTGGACATTTTATACACAATATAGAATCGTAAATAAATACAAAATTTCATAAGAATTGGAAAAAAAATTTTTAAATTCGTAAAAAGTTCCAAAGGGGACCCCCTTTTTAATCGAAATTAACATACAAATCCCTATAGGAAATTAACATTAGGCCTATGAGAGAAGGCGGAGAGACAGGCGATAATGTTTGCAAGTGAGAGAGAGAGAGAGAGAGAGAGATGTGATTTCTCGGAACAATCAAAGTCAGAAATAAAATAAAAATAAATGGGAATTTAAATAATAATTGATTTTTAATCTAATAAAAAGAAAAAGATTTAAATTCCGTTACCATGGCAACCATTTCTATCTTTCCTATGAAGAACAAGAGTAAAGTGGTCTTCAGAAGATTTCAACCGCAAAATGAGAATATACATTTTAAAGAGCATCTAAAAAATAGTTCATTTATGAATTTTAAAAAAATCCTTGGAGGGAATTTTGAGAAAATCGAAAAAAACTGAAAAAGTACATCAGTAAAGTACTAGTACTTTTTGGCCGATTTTGTTCAAAAGCTTATTTTGAGATTCTTCAAAGGTACTTAAGTTAAATATAAAATTTCAATCCGGTAGCTCAACTCCTTCATGCTAAAAATCTGTCCACGCACACAGACACACACACACACAGACCAATTTGCGGGACCCACTTTTTTGGACTCAGGGGACCTCAAAACATGTATATCCATCAAAATCTGGACATCGAATTTTTGACATGATCGCAATACTTTCTCTCTCTATATATTTCATATATAGGGTACGAGAAAGTAAAAAACTGAAGAATTCTCAAATTTTTTAGGTTTTTGTCCCCCTCCCCTCCCCCCACACGGTCCTCGAGGTCGAAAACTTAGGATTGGCATTCTAGAGTACCCACAAATAACCAGTAAAAATTTCATTCCCTTCGGAATATTTTTCCGGCAAAATGTTATATCGAATGGTCTCTATTGTGACTTTCCACTTATTTTTCAGAAAGAGCAATATATCAAAACCGAAATGCTAATTTGTAAATATCTCTAAATCTATACGTCTTAATGAAAAAAATGGTTATTATAAATCCTCAAGAGAATTAAATTTGCTATGAAATGAGCCCGGAATCATTTTTCTACGATACTTGGTTTTCGCTTTATGTAGTAAAAACTGCGAATTTTTAGATAAAATCCCATTTTTTCAAAATTTTAAGCCCGATGAGGCACGGGTTAACGTTATCCAATTTAGCTAAAACTTTGCCATTATCATTTTCTAGCCAAAAGACAACTTTTCCCTAATAATTAATACAAAAATGTGGTCTATAATTAAAAATTTCCCTAATAATAATAATAATTCAAATCACAAGCTTTAATAAACACATGAGATAGTATTATTGTAGTTTAGAAAGATTTAATAAAATAAATATAAATAAAGATCTTAGCAAAGGTAAAATCTACTAGCTAATAGAAAAAGAAGGGGAAAAAAATATAGATTTGGGGTGGGAGCGACTGAACGATTTGGAAGATAGCTTGAATGGGGGAGTCCAAATTAATAAAACGATAATCAAACTCCTTGCATACGCGGATGATTTGGTGCTACTCGCCACTAAAAAAAATGATTTGCACGAAATGGTAAATCAATTGGATGAATATTGCAAAAAATGGAATTTGGTTGTAAACTTAAATCCAAAATAGTAGTATTTACGCGTAGGAATGGGGGAAGACCTGCCAAACACGAAGTGGAGAGAACATTGGAGTAGTTAATTATCGATGGAGAAACATTTGGACGAGAAGGTTTCCATTAAATTCGTTTAATAATCTACTAAATAAAAAAATGCTCCTTTTTCTTCGAAGCTGCACATCTTCTTTGCTGTCTCACGAGCAATTATCTGTTATGCAGTGGCGTAACCAGGGGGGGCGAGGGGGGGCTCGAGCCCCCCCGCCCCAGGCGCATCGAGCCCTTGGCGCCCCCCGAAACCGGCATAGGCGCCCTACGGCCTCTAAAATATAGCCCAGCGTATGTGATTTTATCATATTCTTTTCATCGATTGTCTTAAAAAATTGATTGTTTTCTTTTAAAATTATATTACAACTTGAATTCTACTATTTTAAATGAATTTATTTCCAAAAATAATAAATAATGTATATAGAGGCTTTATAATTAAAATTTTTTTTTATTTTGCAATATATAAGCCTTAATTTGATGTTTTAAGGCTGTGGAGATTTACTCAGGATTCGTATAAGCCTTAATATTTAATTTTTTGAAATTCAAAACTTTTTTAAGCATGAAGGAATTGAGCTATGAGACTGAAATGTTATATTTAAGTTAAACACCCCCGGGACCGTGAAAATAAGCTTTTAATCAAAATCGGCCAAAAAGTACTAGTATTTTACTGATGTAGTTTTTCAGTTTTTTTCGATTTTCTCAAAATGAAAGGGCTTTTGCCATTCTTAAGGCCCGCCCGAGCCCGCCCGGAATTTTTTTCAAACCCGTCCATTCCCGCCCGAGATTTAGTGAATGAATGAACGAATGTCTAGCAATTTTTAAATAAAATTTCATTTGCATGCCCGTCCGCCCGAACCCGTTTATTTAGACTTGCTACCCGCCCGTAATTTTTTCATAGCCTCCAAAGCCCGCCCGGCCCGGTCCGCGGGCCGGGTAGGTAACGGGCCTACGGGCCAACCCGTACCCGTGCAGGGCTCTAATCGGGGGTTCGGATCCCAGGCAGTCTGATGATTTTATTTAAGCCATTTGGATACCAAATGTCAAAGTCAAAGTCTTATATGGCCTAAGTTGCCGAAAAGACTGTGTGCATGTGTGTGTGAGTGTGAGTGTGAATGGGAAAGAAGTGTGTTTTAAAAAAAATATGGAGAATGACTTCCCCGAGACTTTCTCGTATATTCTTTTGGAATTACGTCTGGGTGTGTGTGTGAACACGATTGCTTAAAAACCAAAGCAGCTAGATCGATGAAATTTGGTAAATGCTCCTTACACTAAAATTGTAGATTTCTATCAACTTTTGGAGTAAATACGTCACTTGGAAGTAGTATTTTTCCTAATAAGTTTTTTCAGAAATTTCGAAATTTTCAATTTCTTTGTATATTATGATAAAATACTCAATTTTAAAAAGTTTTTATTCTTTGATATTTTTCCGAAAACTGATTAGTTTTTGAAATAATCACAGAAGAAAACGACATTTTTCGTAAAAGCAAAAAAAAATCAAAACAAAATCACACAGGTGTCATTAAAAAACATGTAAATATAAACAAATTCATTTGTTTCACAAATTCGCTGAGGAAATTTACAGGATGCAAGAAATTTGCCCGCCGAAGGCGGGCAATTGCTCGCCGAAGGCGAGCAAGGGGGTCCAGGGGGCGGAGCCCCCTGGAAAATCGGCGCCCTAGTTAAGCTTCGCCCCCTCCGCCCTCAAAGGCTGGTTACGCCGCTGCTGTTATGGAGCACAGGTGTGGGCTTCTAGGATGTTTTGGAAGGTTGAGTTGCCGTTTAAATATTTCTTCAAAAAAATTTTTAATTTTCCCAAATTCACCCCAGATTTTTTCGTATATTTGGAGAGTGATGTTCACTCAATCTTTCTACTCTCAAACTTAACTTAAAATATATACTTAGATGTTTGAACCTCCCCGACAATAGATATCCGACCATCCTTGTAAGACAAATAATTAAAAGAAAACTATTTTCGTACAGTGATTGGAGAGAAATTGTTGAGTCATATTCTGTATCATTGGACGATTTATTGGAAAGAAAAATTACTGGTGTACAGTGAGCGCCACAATTAAGTTCCCACCTGATAGCTAGAGCCTTAAGTATATGGTAGGCCTATAGTATTTGGGGTATAATGAAATAAGTTTAATGACCGAAAGGATAAAACGTAAAATCTGGTTCAGCTGATTTCATTTTACCTTTTCAAATTATTTCACCATATACCATAGGCCTATGCTATACCAAATACTTAAGGCTCAGGTGGGGACTTAATGGTGGCGCTCACTGTACAAGTCCTAGATACTGTTAAAAATAAATTATACAGTGGTTTTATATCTGTGCCTCAAAATAGCACTAAACAGAATATATATAAAGAATTAGATTTAAGTTTTAAAATAGTTAATACAGTAGAACCTCGATAAGTTAAAGTTCAAGGGAAACGGTTAGAAATTTGAGTTATCGAGTTTTTTACTTATCGAGAGTTGAAGTTAGAGAGGTTATTGAATATAATTTTTAACGTACCGAGGTTTATTGACTTTGGGCACGTGAGTGAAAAAGGAATTTCGTTTGATCTATTTGTTTATTTAGAATAGTTTAGTTAAATATAAATTAAATTAATAGATTTATTTATTTACAAAAAAATCAGTAATTTTTTTCTGCTTCATGTAATTTTGATTTTCTGCATCAACTATTTTTTCGATGATATGTAAAGAAATACTTTAAGTTATAGAGGTCACCAAAATATTATTTTAAGTTATCGAGGGCTATGCTCAAAATATTTGTTTAAGTTACAGAGGTTTTGTTCTTTAAGTAATAGAGGTTTTACGCTGTCAAGGGAAGGGAATTGAAAAAATTTTTATGTTACGGAGGTTTTGAACTTAGCGAGGTTTAACTTATCGAGGTTCTACTGTACTTAGTATGATTCTCAAATTATTGCTTGGATACTGAAAATTTGGGGAGAACTGCTTTACCTAAATAAGTACTCATATAGGAATGATGTAGGTCTATGTTCGCTTTGTAATTTGAATGTTGAAGAGGATGTGTATCTTTTTATCTGTGAATGCCCAATTTTAGAAACTTTAGATTATATTATCTAGATAATGAACACCTAAACATAGAAGAGATCATATTGTATTTGAATGGTAATGATAATATTAATAACCTAATTAAATATTGTAGAAGTGCTTGTCACCGTAGACACTTCCTGGTCACTCAGTTTAATTATTCAATTGTTGGTTTATTTGTTTCTAATTTTTCCCTTTCAATTTATTATTTGCTTATTTCACACTATTTTTTTTCTCATGTACTTGGTGGATATATACTATGTAATATCTAAGAAATTTTATGATTTTTTTGCGACCCTTCCCGACGGTCAAATCAACCAGGCAAATACAGTGGCGGATTAATGCAATTTTGTCGGGGGGGGAGGTTTTTTTTTTTTATTTAAGGACTTTGAGGGCATCTATGGCCATTTAGACCCCTTTCCTATTTATTTAAATTGATTGGTAACAAATTCTATTGAAATTAAAGCCCGGAAATCATAATTTCTTGAGATTACTAGTTTTTATAATATTGTGAATTTCTTCTCGGGGGGGGGGGCGATCGCCCCCCTCGCCCCCTCCCTTTAATCCGCCCCTGGGCAAATATGATCTTAAAACAATTTATTTATTTAAATTTATTTAATGTAAAATGTCAAGAAAAATAAAGACATCTATTTATATTATTATTATTATTATTATTATTATTTATTAATTATAAGATATGGGTATCCAATATAAAATATAAAAATATTTTAACAAGATGAGATAGTATTATTGTAGTTTAGAAAGATTTAATAAAATAAATATAAATAAAGCTCTTAGCAAAAGTAAAATCTACTAGCTAATAGAAAAAGAAGGAAAATAAATATAGATATGGGGTGGGAGAAGGGAGTGAAGCATCATCTCCTAATAATTAAACTTCTAGGATTAGGAATAGATTGATAAAATAATCCTTTATATCAAAAGTTTTCTCTAGGTCTTCATTTAATTTATTTTAAAAAATATATATATTTATGATTAAATTCATTAAAAGAAGCTTTAGAGAAATTTTTTACATTGAGACCCAAATTCTTAGATATAAAATAGGATTTCATTTCTTAATATAACGATAAGGAAAGAAAATTTCCTTTTGTCTATTTTTGTTATTAATTGCAAAATTGTTGCTGTTGAATGATCACAAATATAAATATAATTATGTTAATTACTTTTGGTGTTTTAGTTTTTTTTTTTATTAATTTGGATATTTTTTATTTTACTTAATTAAATTTTTAATTAATAATTAATTTATATTAATTAATAATTTAATTTAATTAATTTAACGGCCACTTATATTTTTTATATCATTCTTCAGATTTAAAAAAAAAAAAAAAACATTAAAATAAAAATTTGTGTATTTGTTTTGTGTGATGTTAAATTGGCGGCATGAGAGAAAAAGAACTTTAGATAAGTAAAGGGTTAGAGAGAAATGCGATAGAGTTTTAAAAAAGTATACTAATGTGTAACTGTTATTAATATAATTTTGACAATTCAATATATGCTATGTATCTGTCCTTTTAAAAATATTAGTTGAATAAAGCAATTCTTATTTGTTGGTTATAAGTGAAAAAGCCATATGTCAAATTTATGTGATCTGAGGACATGCTTTCCCTTAACTATATCCTGGGTACGATCTAAAATTTTATTTTTTAATTGAATCCACAAGTGTAGCCGAAAAAAGAGCAAGTCTCTCTCCCGGTCGTTTAGAGCTGGAGAATTGAGGAAAATTTAACAACAAAAAAATCATACAATTAGCTAAATGTTAATAAAATTTTGTTAAAATATCTATCAAATTTGGTGGGTCCCACTGGCACTGTTTATATAATGGAACCCCTCCTCCCCTTCCTTGATCGATTCCCCAAGACTGTCGAATCCAAATTATTTTCGTTTGAGTTGTTTATTTATAGTTAATTTCAAATTGAACATCGTGAGCATAAAAAAAGCGTTTAAGAAGAATTGCATACAACCAGGAAAAAGCAATGTGCATGTACTGTATATAGAGTGGAGGATTTCGATAAAGGAAAGAGGGGAGGGAGGCAGAAGGTACTTCAGATCCCTTTTAAAAAATGATTAAGGGTAGCTCTAATTTTTGAAAAAGTTTTGACAATAGGCATGTGGTATATTTTGGATTCAGAGTTACAGTAATAAGAGTAGTTTTAAAAAGTACTCAGTACTTTAAAATTCTCCTGAAATAATTTTAAATTTGAAGCACTGGTTCTTAAATTTTTAAAAAGTACTGCTTTTCAAAAAAAAAAAAAAAAAAAATTAGTACTAGTGGGAATTTGAAAAAGCATTTAAAGTAGATGTAAAATTACTTAAAGTACTTTTATTATTAGTTCCAACTATTACTGAGCATAAAAATATATTCAGTACTAGATATTTAATATTTTCAGTACTTTTTTAAAATACTTTCGACAGCTCTGATTGTATATAGACGTTTAGTCTTAAAAATCTGCATTTATTCTTCCATGCGAAAATCTCTTATTGTAGATTAAACTACCCAGGGGACATATATTTGAAGGTTGCTTTTGACTAAAAACTGATGAGGAAAAATGATACAATATGGAAGAGCCTTACTGGAGGGAATCGAAACTACGACACGGATTCTTTCAAAACTATTATTTTTAGGGTAATAGCAGAGGGAGGTAGTTTCAAAGGTGTTATTTATACATTTAAATATTTTTATTTAATAATAATTACTAAACTTGGGTTTTCCGAGTTTCTATAGGATTTAAGCAATGAGATAACGAATGGTAACAAATTATCTACTTCACTAATTTGAGAACTATTTTGACTGTTGTATAACCAACCCTGAAGTTATGGGTCAAGGGAAACTGAAGTTATGGGTCAAGGGAACCAAGTCCTCTCCCTCCTCTCGAGAATTGTTTTATTTTACACGTGTGCTATGTTTTCTTTTTTTAAAGAGTGAGTTTTCACTCTTATGGGTGACTATTAACCATTTCATAAATATCTGTTAAATATGTTTAATCTGATAGTTAGGAGAATAATACCTTTAAAAGTAAATACTCAATACTTCAAAGTTGTTTGGGCTATTTTTATTTTTGGTTATTTTTAGAAATATCACAAATAGACCTATATATAAATATTTATATAAATTTTTAAATTAGAAATTTATTAATATCTGAATAAGTATGTTCTTGTGAAAGTCTTACGAAATTATACGCTACTTATCACAAACAGCTCTTGTAAAATTATAATTTTTTATATTCAACATTTTCTAACTTGTTATAATAAATACTCAAATTAAAATATCTTTATTATTTTAAAGATTTTTTTAGGGTATTTTTAAATGAAAATAGAATTGTATATTTGATTATTTTTATTTCAGAATCTGGAAAATATCTTAGAGGAAGAGAATAAATACAGGTTTTTAAGGTTGTTTCTTAAAAGATTTGATTTTGCTCTCTCAAGGTTTATAAGAAAAATTTTCTAATGAATAATAAAACATTTGATTTAAAATATTATTTCATTTGAATTTTACAAAAAATTTTATATAAGCACATTTAAAAAAAAGTTGGAACTCTGGTTTGAAACAACGAGGGAATGTTTATGTTAGTTTATTAATCTCAAAACAATGGTTATAAAAAAAACGTTTCGGCTTGACCCGAGCCTTTATCAAGTCTGAAACAAAAAATTATGGATATTTGAAATAAGATAATGTATGCATGTGGTCCGTTATTTATATATAATAAAAAAGTAAAAAATAGGCCAAAGGAAAATCAATATGAAAAAAGGATCCAGCTGTAGAAGGAATAGTTTTGACAAGTTTGGGAATCACCTTATCTGGAACAGTGTTGAGGACGACAGACTCCCCCGGCTGCTGCTTCTAGAAAAGGGTTAAAGCTTTGAAAAAAAAAAAAATAAAATAAAAATAGAAAAAAAATTAAAAAACAAAAATAAATAAATAACAAAAAAAAATGTAAAATTATACATTGATACAACAAGTTTGAGGCAGGCAGGCAGACAGGCAGACAGGCAGGCAGGTGAAGTGGGTTGAAGGATACCTTCGCAGATGTATCCCTGCTGTATCAGGCCCCAGAGCATATCGGTGCAATGGTGGCAATAGGTGGGCTTGTGGAAGGTTTTCTTGCTAAAGCTATGCCCGTGGCTGGCCGGGCCCTCCGCCGACGCCATCACGCCACCAGAGTTGCTCTCTTCGCCAAGCAGCGCGGGCAAAAAAATGGGATTACATGTCTACGTGATCTCGGAACCGTACACGAACATCATGATGTCGTGATAAGGTGTATGCCACGGCCGTGAAATGGCTAACGCGCATTTCCGGGGCTACCCTGACCGACCCAGCTGACCATCATTGGCGGAATAGAATAAGGCAGATGGGCTGCATCCGCAGAATGAGAAAGGTGAACACTGCGCAACGGCGACGATGCTTGAGCCGCCAGGACTGCCAACGTTGCGGCCCCGGGTCCCCCGCCCATTGATCCGCGCACGCTCAGCAGCCTAGAACTCTTACTCCCCGCCAAAGCTTGAAGGGCCGCCGCCGACACCACGCCGCCACCACTACTACTACAACTACTAACACTACTCCAACACTAACACTACAGCTTCGATGACGAATAGAGGCGCCTCCTTTAAAAAAAATGTTTAGCGCTCATACTAATTATTTATTAGTATCCATTTCCAAACCATTAATAAGCAAATGCTTCTTTTTTTGAAAAACTGAAAAAGTACATCTGTAAAATGTACTTCAAAAGGTTTCCACTAAAAGTTTCACCGATATACTTTTTAAAGTGCATCTAAAAAACAGTTCATTAATGAATTTTAAATAAAATAGTTGGACCGGATTTTGAGAAAATCGAAAAAAAATGAAAAAGTAGGCTACATCCAGTGGCGTATTCAGGGGGGGCCCAGGGGGCCGGACCCCCCCCCAAAGCCTTCTCCAAAACAAAAAAAATACTTATTGTTTTCCCTAATGATTTTTTTTTTTAATAATTATTTTATTAACTCTCATAAATTCTAAAATCTAACAAAAAACCTATAAATAATTGAAAAAATCTCTAATATTTACGCCTTCGGCGGGCAAGTTTAGAGCTTGCCGACATGTTTCTTGCACGACAATCGTTGAAACCCTGAATTTTTCGGAGCGTAAACCTTCTTAATTTGTGACCAATCCTTGATGTCTCGTTTCTTCTTTAGCTCAAAAAGAAAATTGATATCCCAACCCGTTTAAAAGACATTATAAAATTTAAAAAAAACTCCAAAATGAAAATTCAGTGCTCTTAAAATTATAAATTCGAAAGATGCTTCGCAAATAACGCCAAATGAATAATCGTAATGTAGCTGTCAAAATACAAATTTTTTTTTAACAAGACATGTGAGTGTTTTTTATTGATGAGGCCAAACATCCCATGGCCCCCGGGAATCGAACCCAGAATCTCCGCCTTTCCGGGGCATAGGCGTGCCCCGGAAAAGCGGAGATCCTGGGTTCGATTTCCGGGGGCCATGGGATGTTTGGCCTCATCAATAAAAAACACTCACATGTCTTGTTAAATATATCTATGACTCAGTTAAAGTCCGAATCGAGGTATTTTGAATACTATTATCTTATTGAAATAATAGATCTCGAAAAATATTTAGTTAAAAATTCTTTTTTTTAACAGAAACTTTTTCCCCATCCACACTCAAACCCACATGCACACAGTCTGTTCGGCAACTTAGGCCATGTACGAGTTTATACGATAACCGTTATGAATATATATTATTTGGGGTGCAGGCATTCTTATTTAAGCTAAAAAAAAAAAAAAAAATCTTGTTATTTAGAAAAATTGAAGAATGCTAAATTTCGTAAAAATTGGAAGGGGTTAGGTTAAAACAGATTTTTTGTCTCGGGATTTAGTTTTTTTTAAATTTAAATTAAGGCCTTTTTAGGCATCGAAGGCCATTAAGACCCCGTAACTAATTTCAGTTGGATGGGTATATTGATTATATCGTTCATTAACATGGACCCAAACAATAAGAAAAATTAAACGATATTAATTTTTAGTAAGTGTTTAAAGAGTTTTTTATTTTTCCTATTTTAGACTATATTTTTAATCTTCCCACGCCACTTTTGCATCATCACAATGGCCGCTAATTTGCTCTGGGTCTTCTAGCGCCGACTGAAGGTCCGACACGCCCACAGGGGGTCGTTATCGCATACGTTGAGAACCTATGGTTTAAAAGATGTTAAAAGAAATATAAAAGTAATAAATATCCTATAGAAAATTTAAATTTCTAAAAAAAAAAAAAAAAATTATTAAATCTCACAAATAGATTAAGTGTATAAAAATTATATAAATTATAATAATATTTAAAAAATTGGGGGTTTTTAATTTGGGGTTTGGCGGGTGGGAGGATAGGGGGTGGAACCAATTTCGAAAAATGGCTTCTTAAATGACGCCTACGCAATAAAAGTAATCTACATGCTAAATTACAGCTTCCTAGGCCTTACAGTTTAGACTGTGCGATGATTGTAAGTCAGTCAGTGAGTTCTCTCTTTATATATATAGAGATATATACACTTTGGCAGTTTCCGTCATAAAATTTTTTTTTTAATAAATATATAGCGGCCTATGCCGGCTCGGGGCCTGGGGTGGACCGCGCCCCCCCCCCCCCTCGGTACGCCATTGTAAAAAGTCATTATAAAATTTAAAAAAAATTCAAAATGAGAATTCAGTCCTCTTAAAATTACAATTTCGAAAAAAGCTTGGTAAATAACGCTGTACCCTGCCAAATTACAACTTTTTTGGAATAAAAAAAAAAAAAAAGATGTTGATATTTAGGTAAATTGAAGAATCCTAAATTTCTTAAAAGAGGGGGAGGGGGCAGGGTGGTTCAGTTAAAACCACGGTGGTTAAAACCTGTTATACCAGATTTATTGTTTGAGGATATTTTTTTTTAAATTTAATTTAAGGCCTTTTCAAGCATCGAAGGCCATTATGACCCGGTCTCTATTTTCAATTGTATGGGTAGCCAAGCCAAATAAAATAAATCTTTGCATGAGACGGGATGCGAACTCGCGACCCTTGGTACAAATGGCTAACCACTACACCAAGGACTGAGGGCACTAAATAACTTTATATTCCTTTAAAGAAATTTATTCAAAAAACTTAAATCCAAAAATTCATGCTGATGTACGGTATTATTTAAATTGATATCTATTATCGTTTAAAACCTTATTTTGCTCCCCGCCCCCTTTGAGAATATGTTATTTTCTAGAGCCCCCATACACTTTTTCCTATTTCTTTATTGAGAATTTGTCCTAACGCTGAAAGAGATGTAATTTTAAGATCAGGAACAAACTCAATGAAACAAACAAATTTGTTGAATGAGAGAGACAGGTGGTTTGTTTATTTAAAAGAAAATTTAAGATTGAGTGATTATTTTAAATAATTAAGAGTTTTAATTGAGAGTAGTTGCTTTGTCTTATAGCTTAGTTAAGTGATTTCAATGTTTAAAAAGGGATTTGGAACTTTTTACACATTTAAAATTTTTTTTTCTAATTCTTATGAAATTTTGTATTTATTTATTAGGATTCTATATTGTGTATAAAATGTCCAAATATGGAATATTTTTTTGAAAATTAGGCAGTGAAATTTGAGTTTTTAGCTATCCTGAGACGTGAAATATATTATCCAACTTAGCTTGATTTATAAGCATTTTAAATTCAAAAATAAATATTATGGAGCACCGAAGGTGGGAAGCGGAGTAAAATTCCCCAATTTGGCCACGTTTTCAGTTCATATTAGTAAAATCCGGACATTTCTCAGTTCGGACTCCAAACTGGACAAAATTATTATTTTAAGATTTGAGGTTAAATAGCCCGGGCCCCGGGGAGATACCCCCCCCTGTCTGCGGCCCCGCCTACAAGTCGCAAACTGAGATAATAGAATAAAACTGACAATTGACCAGCCGGCATTGTAGACCTATTTCAGATATTATCTTCTCGTCTTCTCTCAGTTTATTAAAATAAATGTCACAAATGAGGAAAAAAATTTTAATATATGTTTAATGGAAAGAGGATGCAGCCAAATAATAGAGCCTCTATTCAGTATCGAACACTCTTTATTGGAACGTTTCGGCTGGGATCTACCCTGCCATCTTCAGCCTTCAAAGAGCATATTTATATTTTTCATATATAAATAGAGTTGTCATGATTTAACAATACAAGTTGATTGCATTATAGGTCTAATGAATGTTATATTTTCTTAAACACCAACAAGTGATAGCATGAAGATTGAGCTTATAATAATATTTGGCTGCATCCTCTTTCCATTAAACATATCAGCTACAGCCACGTTCTATTATTCAAATTTTAATATAATAATTTGATAAGAGCAATAAAATTTTAAATGAGCTTTTAGGGGGCTAATAATAAAAAAATAAAAGCAATAAGATATGATTTCGGAAAAAACAAAACAGCAAACGTTTTTATGAACCACCTTCTGTTAAATTTGTGCCAATATTATTATTTTAATTAAACATGGTCCATTTATTATGAAAGATTCAAGTCCATTTCCTTCTTTTGTGTGAATTTTAATAGATTCCTAAACATTCCGAGAATTTCAAAGCGCACAAGAGCCAATGGCAAGAAGGGCAAAGAGTAAATTTAATAAAGAACCGTACGGTGGCGCCATCCTGGCGGTGATTCGGATGAACTAATTAACCTTTATTCCAAATTCTACTTACACGTGTAATATACTTGTGGTTTTATAATAAATGGTCCAGATAAATAAATAATTTTAATTTTACTCACTCTTTAATGAGAAGAGATGAATAGAAGGGGCTGTCTTGATATTCACACAAACACTTACACAATGTTAACACTTCACTCTCTCAAAAACAACTAATAAAGGAGATGTCGACCAGACTGAAATACCGCTTGTTGAGTGACGTAACAATTTTCTCGGCTTCTGATTGGTCAAAGCCTTTCTTGTTGTTAGCTTAGCCCGCCATGGATCAAGGGATCCCGTCAATATTATTCATTAATAATTCTTTTTTATTATAATTAAAATATATAACTCTTCTTCTTCTTTCCTAGCCTTATTCCCGCAGTGCGGGGTCGGCGGATTAGGTTTTTTGCGACCGAAAGAAATAGAACAGGCCGGCCCGTCGCACGGTCTGACGCCTGTTGAAAATATAGAAGGAAGGGATAGACATATAAAGAACAGAAGGACTACCAGTCCCAGCTCGGGTAGCTCCTGGTCGCCATCCACATACCCACAAGATGTGGGCCCCTGAGCATAATTAAAATATATAACCAATAAAAGGAAAAAAAAATTAAATTTTCATTTCAAAAATAAATAATTCATTTTTTGATGGAATAAAAAAAAAAACTTTATTTAATATGGCAATTTGAATATACTTAGGCTATATGATTATTTATCTTGACAAACTTTGATGACATCCCATCAGTTTTTAAAAGAAGAAAATATTTTTTTTGGGAGGGAATGAGAATGTGAGGGAATAGAGACCAAACGTCTCAGTCTCGTTATTCCCCTCTTCTTCCTGTTCGATCGAAGTTTTCTCTCGGGCATGGAGGAAGCCCGAATTATGCCTGGATCCTGCACATCGAGAGCACACCTATGCTCCTAATATATTTACCCCTAACAAGAGAAAATGGACATTAGCTAATAAAAGTAACAGTAATTTTTTACTATGTTAAGGGAAGAAATTATTTTTATTGATGATTTAATTAAAGAGGCATACATTTCAGCTTTGATCAATTATTACTTATATAATTGGATAACAGATTCTGTTTAAAAAAAAAAAAAATGTTTTTTAACTATAGCTCTGTATGTTTATTTAATAAAATTTGATTCAGAATAATTACCTAAAAAATGAACCGATTTGAATGATTTTATTATTCAGCTTATTGAGATGAGACCTATTGATTTTGTTTTCCATGGCATTAACTCTTTAGAAATATTGAATTTTTCTCTGTTAAAAAAATATCATTTATTTCAAAACAATCTATTGTGAGATTAAAAATTTTTTTTTTACACATACTCCCTCAATAGAAAAAAATTGTGAAATAAAAAAAAGTAGCTTATGTTATTCGTTCATTGCTAACAGTAACAATGCAAAATTTGGATCAGAGAGGATTAAATATATTTTTAAATATACGAATCAGGAAGAGCCTTTGAATATGCTTCTACGAAAAAAAAAAAAATAAAATAAATAAATAAATAAATAAAAGTCTTCCTATGTTATAAATAAATAATTTCGTTTTTTTCTTATTGACAAACTCAGGAATAAATTAATGTCACAAAATGCATTTTCCCCTGTCGCCTCTTTGTCACATTTGTAATTCTGTAGAGCAAACTGTTTTGACGTTCTTAAATGGACCCTGTTATGCAATGGTGTGTCAAAGACCAAACATCGAGTTTTGAGAAAATCAACAATAAAGTTTTTTGTTTACATTGGATTATATATAATTTTTCTTGTCAATTGTGCAAGTAACATTAAATATAAAAAACTATATGTATGTAAACAATTGGGTAAAAAAATTTTGTTGCAATAAAATATATATTATTTAGGTTACATATTTTTAATCAAAAATGTCAAAAAAATTATCCGGAGCTCAAAACAAGAAAAGACTGTTAGAACGAGAACAAATCCAAAATAAGTCAGCCTCTTCAATGAACAAATATATTACTACCGAGGGCCGGATCTAGGGGGGAGGGGCAGTGGGTGCATGTGCCCTGGGCGGCAGATATCAGGGGGGGGGGGGGCAATTAAAGAAAGATTTACTAAAAAAAAGGTAAAATGATATGAAATTTGTATAGAAAATTATGAGGGGCTGTTGAAATCAGTTCTGGTACAAATATTCTTTATTTTTTTGGTCTATTTGTTTTCTACTCTCTTTGTTAAAAGTTAAATACGTCAATTTTTTCAATGACAAATTTATTTTACGACGACCTCTTGAACAAATCCGTCCGTATTCATGTCATGGCATTTAAAATATAAATAAAAAAATAAATAAAATGGGAAATTTAATATAAGACATTATATACATGTATATTAGGGTGTCCCTTATTTTTCGATTTTTATTTTTTTTTTGGTTATACCCTCTAATTTTTTTACTTATATTATAAAACACTCGTAAATAAAATTTGACCCCATTTGGAGTTCATTTACCTCCCCCGACCGTCTTGGGCGGGATTTTGAAAATTTTTATTTTTTTGCGTATACGTTCTCATTTTGTTTATTATATTAAAAAATACCCACAAATCAAATTTTACGTCAATCGGAGTTCATTTAGCCCCCCCGACCCCCCTGTGAAAAAATTTCGAAATTTTTTTTTTCTCGGATAGGTTATAATTTTGTTGATTCTATTAAAAAACACTCGCAAAATAAATTTCACATCATTCAAAGTTCATTAACCGCCCCCTACCCCCCTTGAAACATGCCCAGTTAGGTGAGAGAGTATTGGCGCGCTCCCGCGGCGACTTCCTATCTTTAATATGCAATTATTTAATTTTGTTGAAATAATTTGATTAGAAAATAATAAAACAAGAAATTAAATACCAATATTTACTTAAAAGTACAAAAAAGTAATAAATTTTGTTGATATTTCCTTTTTTTTTTACAGTCGGGATAAAAATGCCTCTTTTCTGCTCCAGCTCACAACGTTGAAGGAATGGCTTTTGGTCTCCCTCAACGATTATTATGAAAGTTTTCTATTAGCATTACAGCTGTATCATTCACAGCTTTTAGAGAAAGAACTGGTCTTTTGACTTCTAAATCTGCCACGAGAGAGGATTCTCTTCAAAAAGAGTGTCGTTCTACCTTCAATGGAGAATATCTTTTTACGAAATCCTATAGACTTTTCTTCTTTAAATTAATTACCATATTCGTTTTTGTTTGGACGTCAACTTCACCATCCAAAAGAGATATAATGATCACTTCGCTAGTTAAATTATATTAGGGAAAAATTTTCTTAAGGCTGCTTTAAAAATGATCGGAACCTTTCGTAATCTTGTAATGCTTTCAGAAAGCTAAAATCTTGAAAACTTGCCTTTAACTGCCGAAATACATTGAATCCATAGCTTAACATACGTCGTTGTCATAAAGAAACAGATATCTGGTAGTCCTTGTTTGTCTGGGTTGCTCAATCTAACCCTAAATTTCCTCCAAATATAATTTAACTGAAGAAGAGGTCTTTTTCTTTACTGGGTATATCGCTTTTGGATGATAAAATTGACAAACAAAAACGAAGATAAATAAGAAATTATACATATAATATATAAGATATTATATACATCACGTGATTCTGAATGATCTCAAATAACCGAATAACCTGCTGTGGTCCAGCGGTTAGGGCATACTGAATATAAATCAGTGGATTCGTGGTTCTACTCCGGGCGGCACCCTATCGTTTGTTGGATATTTGAATTAATAAATATTAAATTGTAAAAACGAAGATGGTAATTAATTTAAAGAAGAAAAGTCGAGAGGATTTTGTAAAAAGATATTCTCCATCGAAGGTAGAGCGACACACTTTTTGAAGAGAATCCTCTCTCGTGGCGGAGCAACACTTCATATTTAGAAGTCAAAAGACCAGTTCTTTCTATAAAAGCTGTGAATGATACAGCTGAAAGGGCTGTAATGCTAATAGAAAACTTTCATAATAATCGTTGAGGGAGACCAAAAGTCATTCCTTCAACGTTGTGAGCTGGAGCAGAAAGGAGGCATTTTTATCCCGACTGTAAAAAAAAAGGAAATATCAACAAAATTTATTACTTTTTTGTACTTTTAAGTAAATATTGGTATTTAATTTCTTGTTTTATTATTTTCTAATCAAATTATTTCAACAAAATTAAATAATTGCATATTAAAGATAGGAAGTCGCCGCGGGAGCGCGCCAATACTCTCTCACCTAACTGGGCATGTTTCAAGGGGGGTAGGGGGCGGTTAATGAACTTTGAATGATGTGAAATTTATTTTGCGAGTGTTTTTTAATAGAATCAACAAAATTATAACCTATCCGAGAAAAAAAAAATTTCGAAATTTTTTCACAGGGGGGGTCGGGGGGGGCTAAATGAACTCCGATTGACGTAAAATTTGATTTGTGGGTATTTTTTAATATAATAAACAAAATGAGAACGTATACGCAAAAAAATAAAAATTTTCAAAATCCCGCCCAAGACGGTCGGGGGAGGTAAATGAACTCCAAATGGGGTCAAATTTTATTTACGAGTGTTTTATAATATAAGTAAAAAAATTAGAGGGTATAACCAAAAAAAAAATAAAAATCGAAAAATAAGGGACACCCTAATGTATATATACGCTACTCTAGAATAGTATCATTTTAGTGATAGAAAGATACTCTAGAGTCAGCACTTTTAGTACCGGGCGGGAATAAGCCGGTAAAGTTGATAAAAAATCTCGTAGTTCCGGCCCTGTTACTACCAATAAAAAAACAAAGTACAGACGGTTTTGAAGAAGCGTCTTCGAGCAGCTCTATTTCAAAAGTGAACTCTGAAGAAAAAACGGTTCATAAAGCTATTAATAAAGAAACAAATGTTATTGAAATTGATGAAAGTAAAAATGAATGCGAAAATGGGGGGGGGGGGGCAGTACAGAAACCTACTAATAAAGAAGCGAATGTTAATGAAATTGATGTAAGTGAAAATGGTCCCCTGAGTCCAAAAAAGTGGGTACCGCAAATTGCCCTGTGTGTGTGTGTGTGTGGACACTTTTGACCATGAAGGAAATGAGCTAGGAGGATGAAATTTTATATTTAACTTGGGTACCTTCCCAGACGCTCAAAATACGCTTTTGAACAAAATCGGCCAAAAAGTACTATTACTTTACTGATGTACTTTTTCAGTTTTTTTCGATTTTCTCAAAATTCCCTCCAAGGATTTTTTTTAAAATTCATAAATCAACTATTTTTTAGATGCTCTTTAAAATGTATATTCTCATTTTGCCGTTGAAATCTTCTGAAGACCACTTTACTCTTGTCCTTCATAAGAAAGATAGGAGAAATGGTTGCCATGGTAACCGAATTTAAATCTTTTTCTTTTTATTAGATTAAAAATCAATTATTATTTAGATGCCCTTTTATTTTTATTTTATTTCTGTCTTTAATTGTTTCATAGAAAACATATCTTTATCTCTCTTTCTCTTGCAAAAAATATCGTCTCTCTCTTTCTACTCGTTTTAAATTCACTTTCAGCCTTATCATTCCATAGGCCTAATGTTAATTTCCTATAGAGATTTGGAACTTTTTACGCATTTAAATTTTTTTTTTTCCAATTCTTATGAAATTTTGTATTTATTTTCGATTCTATATTGTGTATAAAATGTCCAAATATGAGATTAAAATTTTGAAAAATAACCATAGATATTTTCAAGCAGTCAACATTTAAAATGCAAGTTTGAAACTAAATTGCTATGGGAAAATAAATTGCTATGGGAAACTAAATATATCTCGACACAAAAAAACTCTGGTGTGACCAACACCCGAAGGGTAAGAGAAAGTTGTGTGCTGTGCGCCAGGACGCCCCCTGGACCCCCAAGCTCGCCTTCCAGCGAGTTTTGCTCATCCTTCGGCGAGCAATTGCCCGCCTTTGGCGGGCAAGTTTCTTGCACAGCTATCGTTGAAACCCTGAAATTCCCGGAGCGTAAACCTTCTTAATTGGTGGCCAACCCTCAACATCGGTGCCTCGTTTCTTCTTTAACGCAAAAAGCAAACTGATATCTCAACCCGTTTAAAAGTCATTATAAAATTAAAAAAAAAAAAACTCCAAAATAAGAATTCAGTGCTTTTAAAATTAGAATTTGAAGCTTCGTAAATAAGGTCAAGGCAATAAATGTAATGTATCTGACAAATTATAAATTTAGGGAATTAATAAAAAAAAAAGAAGTTGAGATTTAGGTAAATTGAAAAATCGTAAAAATGGGAAAGGGAGGGTGGTTGGGTTTTTTTTTTTTTTTTTGTTTTTTGGGATGGGTGCATAAGGTCCGAAGACCTATAATGACCAATAGTCACATGCAGCCAGGAAGAAAATAAAAACAAAAGGAGAAGCATAAAGGGGAAACTTAACTGCGGGAACTGAGAAGATGCCTGTTGAGGTTAGACTTGAAAGTCTGAAGATTGTAGGTTTTGGGGAAGATAGACGCAGGGAGCTTGTTCCAATCACGGGAGGTCATGGGGACAAAGCCATGGGGTTAAAACCACAGGTTAAAACCGGTTACACCAGATTTTTTGTTTCAGGATATTTTTTCTTTTTTATTTAATTTAAAGTCTAAGACCCGAGGTCACTAAAAAACTTTACATCCCTTGAAAGATATTTATTCAAGAAACTTAAATCGAAAAAATCATTTTGATGTATTATTTAAATTGATATCTATTATCGTTTAAAACATAGTTTCTCAAACTTATTTTGCTGACTGTCCCTTTTTTTTAATTTTTTATTTTCACATCTGTAAACAAAGATTAACTCCAATTAGAGAAAAGAGAGGAGAGATTGGCAATGTTTGAAAATTTTCACGGCAAGTGGGTTCTGAATTGGGTGGGCAACTCTAGATTCGTAACCCGCAGTTGATCCGATTAGCCATGAACCTCCTATAGTTTTAGTAACCTTCAAAAGACATAAATTTATGACAGAATTTTTTCGATTTTAAGGAGTTTGATAATATCAGGTTCTATTTTAGTAAAATAGATTAAATTTTTTCAAAAAAATTATTAAATCTCGCAAATAGATTATGTGTATAAAAATTATATAAATTCTAATAATATTAAATAAATTGGGGGTTTTTAATTTGTGTTTTGGCGGGTGGGAAGATAGGGGTGGGAGGCAGGGGCGTATTTATGGGGGGGGGGGGGGCCGAGGGGGCCCGGGCCCCCCCCCCCCCGAAATTTTCCAAACACATATACATATATAGGGATATACAGACATCAGCGCAACAAATTTTTCCGCAGGATGGACAACTTTGGTTCCGCAATAGAAAAAATGTTCCGCAAAAAATTTCGTGTGAAAAAAAATATAGTTTCTTAAAAAAAAAAAATCACAGCTCCGACTTCGGCGGGCTTCGCGTCTAGCCAGGGGGGCTACGCCCCCTGGACCCCCACCAACTGGCTCGGGCCCGCCTACGGCGGACCCTCGCCTTTCTTAATTATGAAAAGAAAATTATTATTACTAACAACTAAGTATTCCAGTTCAGTGCTTGCTTGAGGATTTGTTTACCTTCATAGAATACACAACCGCAAAGAATACTTAAATATTTCTCTATACATTTCCTATGGGAGAAATCGTAACTTTAAGAATTAATAACTCAAAAAGTTATAGGAATTTTGGGACCCGAGTATTTTTCCGGGACTCTCTATATTTCGTTTCTGGGGCCCACGCATTTCACATCAGGCTCCCGCACTTGGCTGGACTTGATCGTGGTGAACGACTCCGTTTCCGAGGGAATTTTGGAGAAAGGCCAATATCAGGTTCCATTTCTTTCGGCACATGACCTTATATATCTTAAGCTTGACATTTCGGTCCCGGCCACAGTTCCAACTTTATTCTCTTTCAGAGACTTTAAAAACCTCAATCATAGTCAACTCATAATTGATTTGGAGGCTACCAACTTCTCACATATCTTTCAGGAAAGGAATGTAGATTTAAAAATTAAGTACTTAAATGACATAATCTTAAATATTTTCGATAAACATGCCCCAATCAGAACAGGGACTAATAGGCGCCCTCCTGTGCCATGGATGAATGAGAGGCTTAGGGGCCTGATGAGGGAGCGGGATAAATTGAGAAGGTGGGCAATAAGATCGGGGGATCCTGCGCTACGCGAGCAATACAAGATGACTCGGAATAGGGTGATTGCTCTCATGAAGAAAAATAAAATAGAGCATTTCGAGAAACTGTTTGCTTCCAACGCCCATAATTCCTCCTTTCTATGGAAGGAAATCTCTAGGCTTGGTCTAACAAGAGGCAGGGCTCAGCGTCCCCTTGCAGTCGATGTGAATTTCCTAAATGAGTATTTTGTTTTATCATCGGGGAGTCTGGGAGCCGGTGGTCGGCAAGGCCTGCGGGGTGATCCTATTGTCCGCGCGAATCCGTTCGATTGTGAAAGATTCTACTTTCCACATGTCTAGCCGGAGACGGTCATGGCTATTTTTGGCCAAGTCTCGTTCTCAGGCAAGGGGCACTGATGATGTGCCAATAAGAATGATACGCCTGTGCGCCCCGGTTATTTTGCCGTTGCTCATTCACATTTTCGACTGCTCATTACAGAGGAGATATTTTCCCAAGGTATGGAGAACCTCGATTGTGCGTCCGCTGCCCAAAGTCTCGAACCCTAGTGAATGTGCTCACTACAGACCTATTTCTCTCTTATGTAGCCTGTCAAAAGTTCTTAAGAGGGTAGCTCACCACTACTTGACTGAGTACCTGGAGAGTGCTGGTTGCCTGGATCCCTGGCAGTCGGGTTATAAGCGGTTTCACAGCACACAGTCAGCCCTCTTGAGGGTGAGCGATGATGTGAGACTAGCAATAGATCAGAGGCAAGTCACCATCTTGGTGCTATTTGACCTGAGTAAGGCGTTTGACTCGGTCAATCATACCCTTTTGTGCGAGTGCTTGGACAGGCTTGGTTTGTCGAATTCAGCCCTGAATTGGTTTTATTCCTACCTGACCTCAGAGGGTCGTCGATGGCGATGGCAGGGGTTCGGACTTAATGTCGGTGTCCTCGGGGGTAACCCAAGGTTCAGTCTTGGGACCTCTTCTTTTTTCACTCTTCGTTACGACATCAGTAGGCACATAACACACTCAAAGTATCATATGTTCGCAGATGACTTGCAAATCTATATTTCCTGTCCTTTTAATGAAATAGGCGCAGCGGTGTCGAGGTTGAATCATGACGTCGAGGCAATTTGTAGGTGGGTGGAGGCCAAAAATCTCAAATTAAACATTGAAAAAACCAAGGCTATCATCATCGGCAGCAATGGCTACATCAACAGACTGGTGGAAATCCCTCCAGTCAAAATTGATAATAGAGCCTTGGTTTACTCTACATCAGTTAGAAACCTCGGGGTCGTGTTTGATTCCACGTTGAGCTGGAGAGAAGACGTCTCTGAGGTTTCCAGAAAAATCTATACAAATTTGCATCAGTTTAGGAGGGTTAAAGATTGTTTACCCACCAGAATAAGACAGATGATGGTCAACTCGCTCGTCGTGCCACACCTCGATTACTGCTGCCTAGTTTATAACGACCTATCTGGGGAGAGGGGCCTTGTTTTGGAGAGGGCCTTGAATTCCTGTATTCGTTTTATTTTTGGGATCCCAATCGACCAGCACATAGCACCCTATTACAACAGTTTGGGTTGGCTCAAACTGAAAAGTAGACGTAAATATATTCTAGGGTGTTATGTGTTTGGTCTCTTAAGGAATGAAAGGTCCTCTTATTTATTCAGTGACCTAAAATTCAGGAATACGCAGATCTCTAGAAATCTCAGGGTGAGTCCGCAGGATTTTCAGATGCCGAAGCATCGAACCGTCACTTTGGGAGGTCGTTCGCTGTCGAATCCGTCAGGGTGTGGAACGGTGTCCCGGACTACGTAAGGAGATCAGGAACTCTAGCCACTTTCAAGTACAAATTTTTCGATCTTTTGTTAAAAGAGCAGAGGGGCGCGATTGCCGTGCGGCGATGAAGCTGAGGTGAGGAGGACATTGTAGTTATTGGGATTGTGGGTGATTTGGGAATTTTATAAATATTATTTTCAGATGCTCCAGGAGGCAGTAGCTTCAGAGCATAAATAAAAATCTATCTATCTATATATTTCATATATAGGGTAAGAGAAAGTAAAAACATATCTCGACACTAGAGACACTCTTCCTTTTTTTCCCTATCAAATCGAAATTTTTTTCCACCCTGGGGCAAATTTTTTTCCCTTGCGTGAAAATCATTTAACCTTTTTTTGGGAAAGCTTAATTTTTTCCGATCTACGGAAACTTTTGCCGCTTCCATTTTAATCATTTGACTTTTTTTTAGCAAAACTTTATTTTTTCGCCTCTTTATTTTATTTTTTTTATCTAAATATCTCGCGGCACCCCTTAGGCATTCTCGCGGCACCCTTGGGTGCCGGGACACACCGGTTGGGAACCACTGCTTTATATCCTCTTTTAAGAAATAAATTTAGTTTTGCTAGAATCTTCGTCGGATGAATATCAAGTCAGTTGTGTTTCATAGTTCAAAGTCAAATTAATTAATTAAAGAAAAAAAATGCCAAAACAGGGGTCCTCGTTGGATTCAAAAATTTCGCAATGGATTGCTCCCTGTTTTTTTTTTTTAATTAAATTTAGTTTTTTTGCGAGACCAATTTTTTTTTTTATCATTTCCTTCCAAAAATAAAACACCATTAGTTTTACATCAGTAGAAATCATGATTTGCCTTTAATTGGAAGCTATTTACTTAATATTTTTGCAAGGGCGGATACAAGGGGGGGGATAAAGGGGTAATTATCCCCCTTGAGATTTGAGAAAAATATTTTTTTTTTGAAAAAAATTGTGTTTTTAATATAAAATTTTCAAAATTAATACTTAAAAATTTGATTTGAATATAAATTCTGGTAAAGAACTACAGAATTCACCTTTAAATTACCGATAATAAGAAAAAATTGTGTGCTGTGCGAACAGTCACACCAGATTACCCCCTCCGAGAAACTCCTCTGGATCCGCCACTGTATTTTTGCCATAAATATATTGCATATTTGGCTGCATATTTTAATACTTTTACTGCATATTATATGGCATATTTAGCGGTTTTTGCTGCATAAAATTCCGGGCTCTAATTATAACTCTATATAATTTTCTATTAGACTCAATGGATAATTCAATGTTGCGGTCCCCACAAGATGGCGGACGTGACTTAACCGTGACGTAGCGGTCGACTATTTTCTCAGCTCAATGTCCCTCCCTAACACCCTGAAATAAACAGAAACTAGCACCAAATCTAGTAGTTGTCCCAATCTACACGCGAGGCGCCACCAATCAACGACTCCGTGTAGTTATGCAAAATCTTCACAGAAGAGATATTTTGCATGCCTATTTATTAGGGTGTTTGAATTTTTTATATAAATTTGATTGAATATAAAAAAACATTTTTGGCTTTATTCGTGATTTATTTTGACTTAAATTAGTAATTAGTAATAAAAATATTAATTAATTTGGAAAGCAGTGAATTGTCTGATTTTAAAAATGTGGCTTTTAAAAACGTGAAAAATAACAAAAAATATTTCAGATAGCAGCAGCTGCGTCAATATGTTAAAATTAAATATCTGACTACGAACTTGTTTCTTAACCATAACTTTTCTATTAATATTATTTATTTATAGGATCGAAACGTAGCTTGTTTTTAATAAAAATCTTTGACCTGATAAAGTTTGATTTCTTTTTTTCTATTTTTGGTCAATAATTTCATCTTTGAAATAACATAACAATTTTATTTTTTAGTTTAGTAATTATTTAAATTTAAAAACTCTGCCCTAAAGACTCCTTTTTGGATTAATATAATTATTATTATTATTTTTTTTTTTATATGTATTTATTTTATTTTGATAAGTAGGGCTCGGATTTCGCCCTATTTGCCTTTTTTTAATTTATAGCTTAAAATTTAGGCCAATATGATATGTATACGTTTGAAATTCTAAATAAAATAAGAGGCATTTGTTAGTGCCTATAATGTTATAATTAGGGCTCGGATTTATAGGCACTAAAAATCTTTAAAATAGGCAGGCAACTAAGCACTAAAAATTATTAAAATAGGCACTTAAAAAGGCATTTATTGTAAAAATAGGCACAAAAAAAGGCACTTAAAAGGCATTATTTAAGAAATAATATATAAAAAAAAAAAAAAAATTCACACTTTTTTCTCACTCACACTCATACTCACACACACATTCACACAGTCTTTTCGGCAACTGAGGCCATTTAAGGCTTTGACGATAACCGTTATGAATATATATTATTTAGGGTCCAGGCATTCTTATTTAAGCCATCTGGTATCCAAATGACTTAAATAAAATCATCGGACTGCCTGGGGTCCGAACCCGCGACGTTTGATAGCCTATATGAGGTTAGCACGCTAACCTCTACACCATGCCCCGAGGGCAAGAAATAATATAAAAAATTTAAAAAAATGATGTCTTATTTTTGGAAACAAAGATAAAACAATTACCTCCTTTGCACAAAGATGGCTGAATGAGGGCGGAGGGGTGAAAGCCAGCTGGAGCGCCGTTTTTCGTTCGACTTTTTTTTTTTTTTTTTTTTTTTTTTTTTAGTATTCGAATCTCGTCCGATTTTTTTTTGTAATTTTTCTCCAGATTTGTGATATAAAATGAATTTATTGTGAAATTTAAAAAAAAGCCGAAATTGGCTTAAAATAGCCTATTTTAAGTTAAAATACTTAAAATAGGCACTAAAAAAGGCATTTATAGATGAAATAGGCACTAAAACCTGAAATCGGCCAAAATAGGCATTATAGGCACTAACAAATGCATCTTATATTATTCAGAATTTCATGGAACGAATACATATCCTATTGGCCTAAATTTTAAGCCATAAATAAAAAATAGGCAAATAGGGCGAAATCCGAGCCCTAGTTATAATATATATATAAAAGTTCAAATAGCCAATTTCAATTTTTTACGAGCTATACATAGCCTAAATTGAAAATTTTTTTGAATTATCAAGAAAATATTTCAAGGGGGGGGGGGGGGGGGTAAAGGGGGTAATTATCCCCCCTCCTCCCGAGATTTGAAAAAAATACATTAAAAAAAAAAAATTTATTTTTTAATGTAAAATTTTAAAAATTAGTACTTAAAAATTTGCTTTGTATTTATATTCTGGCAAACAAGTACAGAATGCGCCTTTAAATTACCGAAATTAACAAAAAATTGTGTGCTATGCGGCCAGTCACACCAGATTACCAAAAATAAGACATCAATTTTTTAAATTTTTTATATTATTTTTTAAATAATGTCTTAAATAATGCCTTTTAAGTGCCTATTTTTACAATATGTGCCTTTTTAGGAGCCTATTTTAATAATTTTTAGTGCTTAGTTGCCTGCCTATTTTAAAGATTTTCAGTGCCTATAAATCCGAGCCCTAGTGATAAGAGAAAAACAACTATTGCTAATAAAAATCTTTTTTCTTTTTTTATTTATTTAAGATATTTTTCGGCATCTAAGGTCATTCCTATTTATCAATATTTCAAATGATTGGTAGCCAATTCAAATGAAATTTGAATTCTCGTATCAAAATAAAATAAATACATGTAAATAAAATTAAAATAATTATATAAATCCAAAAAGAGTTGTGTCTATCGCAGAGTTTTTAAATTTAAATAAATTAAATTACTAAACTAAAAAATAAAATTGTTATGTTATTTTAAAGATGAAATTATTGACCAAAAATAGAAAAAAAGAAATCAAACTTTATCAGGCCAAAGATTTTTAATAAAAACAAGCTACGTTTCGATCCTATAAATAAATAATATTAATAGAAAAGTTATGGTTAAGAACCAAGTTCGTAGCTAGATATTTAATTTTAAATATTGACGCAACTGCTGCTATCTGAAATATTTTTTGTTATTTTTCACGTTTTTAAAAGCCACATTTTTAAAATCAGACAATTCACTGCTTTCCAAATTAAAATATAGAGTTTATAGAATTGCAGGGGGAATGTCCACAGGGCCGTAGCCAGAAAATAATTTCGGGGGGGGGGGGGTTTGATTTGGTGGAACAGTAGAAAATCATAAAATCGTTTTAATAAAATAAATAAAATGGTGTTACTTATCATATATATTTATTAGAAAACCATTACCAGAATTTTGTTTGTAGTGATTGATTAACTATTATGTTGAGTATAACAACAAAGCAAGACGGGCACACTAAAATAAATATCTTTTTTTATTTCGGGGAGGGGGATCAATTCCCCTTGATCCCCCCCCCCCTAGCTACGGCCTTGAATGTCCATTTTAATGCAACTCAATAGACAGACCTTCGTAAATGGTTGCCTAGGCGCAGGACTCTAAAGTCAGGTAGGCCTCAGGGTGGGACTTAATATTGTCCCTCACTGTACTTTACTGAAGTGCTTTTTCAGTTTTTTTGATTTTATCAAAATTGGCTCTAACGATGTTAATTAAATTCATAAATCAATTATTTTTTAGATCATTTTTAAAATGTATATTCTCATTAGGCCCTGAAATTTGTTTGAAGTAAACTTTACTGATGTAGTATTTGAGATTTGTTCAATGTTTTTTTAAATATAAATATCTCTCTCCTATCTAAAGCTGACTGGTAGCACCTCTTCTCTTTTATTCTCTCAGTCACATGTTCTCCTGAGGATGGGTTAATAGCCCGAAATATATCGAGTTATAAATTCAAATATTTCTTTCATTTATAACTTAGTGAAACCTCACATATACTAAATAATATTACTAATATCTCAGGAGATGATTTTGGAAAATCTCTAACTTTTTATTATTTTCAATCTGATCTGGATCCCATAGAGAATCAGTGGCATCATTTGGGGAGGGGGGGCATTTACTTCCCCCCCCCCCAAGGGTTCTGATTTTTATAAAATTGTATTTTGTTCTAAATAAAATATTTCAAAATATATCTACGAGTATACAATCTGTACAAAATTAAACAATTAATTAAATTAAATAAATTTTGGCCAAATTCGAGTACCTATTTGTAAGTAAATTTTAAGAAATAAAAATTTTGCCCCCCCCTCCCAAGAAAAAAAATTGCTCTCCCAAGAAAAAGTTGAATAGACTCCACTGAAGAGAATGAATTTTTACTTTCTCTTACCTCTATATCAGTAGCATATCCAGGTGGGGGCGAATGTGGGCGCTCGCCCCTCCCCCGCCCCAGGCGCATCAAGCTTTTGTCGCCCCTCGCGCATCCGCTTTTTCCAAAATCTCAGGCTTTTTTTTGAAATTTCATAATAAATTCATTTTATATCACAAATCCAGAGAAAAATTACAAAAAAAGCCCGAACGAGATTCGAATACTAAAAAAAAATCTGGTGTGCCTGGAGCACAGCACACAACTTTCTCTTACCCTTCAGTAAGAGAAAGTTGTGCACCGTGCCGGTCACACCAGATTTTTTGTGTCGAGATATATTTAGTTTCCCATAGCACCTTAGTTTGAAACTTGCATTTTAAATGTTGACTGCTTCAAATAAACTATGGTTATTTTTCAAAATTTTAATCTCATATTTGGACATTTTATACACAATATAGAATCGTAATCTCCCTATATATTTCATATATAGGATAAGAGAAAGTAAAATATAATAATTTTCTCTAGCTTAAAAAAAAAATTGAATAAAACGCAAAAAATTCAAGAAAATTCAGAATTTTCCCATTGAAAAGAATTGATTTTTGTCTTGCTTTATAAAAAATTAAAGCCTATTAAAATTGATTAAATCTCTCAAATGAAAAATAATAAAAATAATTATATAAATAAATTTTTTTTTTCTTAAAAGAGAGAAAAGGAAAGGATAGTACCAGTCCCGAGAGGGACTGATTTTTGGGGAGTAGAGAAGTGAAGAGCCTCTCAGTCCTAAATATTGGGAACCGGGTTTTTTTTTTTTTTTTTTTTTTTTTGGAATGGGTGCATAAGGTCCGAAGACCTATAATGACCAATAGTCACATGCAGCCTGGAAGAAAATAAAAACAAAAGGGGAAACTCAACTGCGGGAACTGAGAAGATGCCTGTTGAGGTTAGACTTGAAAGTCTGAAGATTGTAGGTTTTGGGGAAGTTAGACGCAGGGAGCTTGTTCCAATCACGGGAGGTCATGGGGACAAAGGAAGAATTAAATTAAATTGATTGGGTTGATGGCCATTTGCGCTAGATACCGGTACTGGGATTGGTGCGTGTCTGCGTGCACGATGCACCAGGGGTAAACAACCGGGGAATGTTTTTTGTGTAGGCTATTGAGGGTTTTTATGCCGTAATTTAAGGTTTTTCCCTCAAATAAAAAAAAAAAAATTTCTTAAAGAGATCTGAGTTGGGAATCTGATCAAGAGAGAGACACTTCGGTATTTCAGGCCCATATATAAAATTAAGAGGGTAGTATTTTATATTGCCTGATACGAGTTGAATGAAAAATTGCGGCACTTAATTAAGAAAGGGCGGGCCGGAGCCAGTTCGAGGGGGGTCCAGGGGTGCGAGTCATATATCTCATTAGACGCCTTATACTGCCCTATTAGTCGGGGGGGGGAATCATCCTGAACCCCTCCCATCAAAAATTTCTGGCTACGCCTATGGTTCCAGACACTTCCTTGTAGGGAAAGCTCGTCGCTTCTCGAAGAAATTATGGAATTCAGAGTTGCCTCGAAAGGTTCCCACACAAAGTCCACTTCAAGAGATGGTTTGAAGTAAATAAGGTCAACTCCTGATTTGTGAGTCAGGCCTACAAATATCCAGAGGCTACAACAGTCTATTAGCTCGGATCAAAAAGAGTCCTCCCTAATGAAAATCGACAGGCCTCTTCCTCCCCCTCTACTCTTCTCCAGGACAGCAGCAGGAGAGAGTAATAAACTGAATAACCATTTAAAAAGGACGGAGCCTCCTTCATTTCATATATTCTTCAAATTTCAGAGATACAGATGATTGACGAGTCCAGGAGGCCATCGTAGAAACTCTGCGCGTCGCTCGCGGGCTGCCGAAAACGCTAACTTTGAACTCATGTAGCGCCTGAACTATCAAAGATATCTCACTTTCCTTTTGGATTTACATGCACCAACTCTCCCTCTACAAGATTGTATGGGACTGAAGCCATTCTGTGACTATTATTTTTTTCGACTTTTGGCCAACTTTTTTTCAATCTAGACCACTGTGCGCCGGGTAAGGGATTTGGGGGTGGTGATGGACTCCGGCCTGACGTGGCGGGACCATGTGAGTCACATCCGTGGCAAGGTCTATGGCACCTACTTTCTGGGTGTTTTTGTATATAATTTGATCCACCATAAGTCTCCCGCCTATCTGTACGAACTCCTGAAATTCAACGTTCATACCGGTCATGGCAAGGGCGGTCCCAGAGGGGGGGGTCAAGGGGGTCGTGACCCCCCCAAAATCTTCTTTTTTTTTAACACACACTTTTTTCCCACTCACTCTCCCATTCACACAATCTTTTAGGCAACTTAGGCCATTTAAGACTTAAACGATACTCATATTTGATTAATATATATTTATTGGGGTTCAGGTACATTTATTTATACTATAAAAAAAAAAAAAAAAAAAAACAGTGACCCCCCAAAATGTAAGGCTAGGACCGCCCTTGTAAAACAAACTAACTAGCCTCATAATATTACAAATGATACACCTTCAAAGTTGATGTTTGGAAGGCGAATTAGAACAAGATTAGATTTAATCTTACCGAACGATAACTTTAAAACAGATTTCAATACAAATTTAAAATACAGAAAATTTCAAGAAGGGGAAAGGGTTCAAGCTAGGAATTACCAGGGCAAAAACAAATGGGCTTTTGGGGAAATTTCAAAGATATTGGGAAAATTACATTATGAAATCAAACTCGATGATGGCAGAGTGTGGAGGAGACATGCCGACCAGATTGCAAAGTGTGCCTTGACTCCGAAAGACGATTCATTCCATTTAGATTATATTCCGCCGAGGCAAGGGCGGATCCAGAGGTGTTTCTCGGGGGGTAATCTGGTGTGACTCGTCTCACAGCACACTATTTTTTTTAATTTCGGCAATTTAAAAGCGCATTCTGTAATTGTTTGCCAGAATATAAATACACATCAAATTTTTAAGTATTAATTTTAAAAATTTTACATTAAAAATAAATTTTTTTGCGAAAAAAAGGTATTTTTTTCGAATCTCGGGGGGGGGTAATTACCCCATTTACCTCCCCCCCTTGTATCCGCCCTTGCACCGAGGGCACCCGTGGAGATACCCCGACAGCCAGAACCCGAACCACCAGTACAACTGCACGAGGAACGTCAGGTAGATACAGCTGAGAAAAATCCACCCACAGTACAAGGGGAACCAAATCAAATAATGAAATCAGATCTCAAAGAAATACTCGTTTACCAGGACGTTTTCAAGATTATGTAATGTAAATTTCTTTGATTTCTGACATCATGGTTCCATTGATAAGTTGTTCTACATTTCATATAAATTATTTGTTTTCAAATTCTAAACATTATATTAAGTTACAATTTACATTTAAACTACAAGTTACAGTTGTATTTTTCTTAGAGAGGGAGATGTTGAGTGTTTTCTATTAGTTTAAAATGTGAGCCTACATTTTAGGCATATTCGCTCTCTTTTTAGTCATAAGTTGGCAGTGAACTCCAGTTTACGTTCCTAAGTTGGTAACGAAAATAGCATCATAGTTTTTTCTACAGACATCATTCTTCACTTCCTTATTTGCTTCCATACATTACACTACTCTCGTAACTAACTTGTATATATTCTATATATTAACTGATATTAAATCCTATTGTATTAACTTGTACAACTCGGCTAGTTTATTTACTTCAAGAACCTACCTTACACAACATGATTCAACCTACAATCCGACGTATAAGCCAGTTACTTACTGGACCTGAGATGCTGCGAACGAAAGAAAAGGGCATGGATAAGAATGAGAATGGGGAACGGACTAAGTGGGGGAAAAGACTGGAATGAGGTGGATACTTGTAGGCTCTGTGAAAGGGAAGTGGGGAACTTCGAACATGTGTGGCGGTGTGAGAGGATCTGTGAAGAAAGTGAGGGAGTGTTGAAAGTTTGGCAGGAAAAGATTAGTAGAGAAACAATTGAAATTCTCCTAAGTGGCAGTGTGGATGAGAAAATGTGTGAATGGTGGGACTTGTTTGAAAAACTAAAAAGAATAAAAGAACAAAACCTTAGAAACTCCCGAACAGTGTTTTAAAGTGAAGATATATTATTGTTATATATGCATGAGTAATACTAAATATTAATATGTTAACAGTTGATAATAAATATTCACTATAAAAGTGTAAATCTATAAAAATGTAAAATCCTAAGCCCCTGGATGGGGAAGGGCGAATCATGTAATAAATAAATAAATAAATAAATAAATAATAAAATAAAATAATTTAAAAGAAACTTTATCAAAGTCAATTAAACTTTTTAGACAATCTAAGGATCCTTTGCCTTCGTTTTAGGTTTTAGGTTCCCCCGCCACCCTTAGGGTTTGGCGCCTCCGTGCTGGCACCGAGTGCTCGCCCTTCAGGAACGGCCTTGTAAGCAGCAGATGAATTATAATTAATTGTAATCCGTGCTTAAGCAATTATGTTGTTAATTTATAGTTCACACACTCTGTGATCATTCTTTTGATTCGCACAAAATTAAGGTGAACGTTTCGAGGTTCTAATTTTGGGAGTTTCCAGCGGCCACAATTTTGAAGCTGTCAACCTCAATTTTTTTTTAATTAAAGCTATTCAAATTATCTCCAACTTATAGAAGCCCTTTTTTTGATTTTCGAAAAAATAAATTTTTTTTTTAGATTAATCGCATTAAATAAAAGATATTTTTAAAAAATCCGCTCTATAACTTGTAGGTAATTAAATTAGTAATCATTGTGTTAAAAAATAATTAATTTTCTATCCTTAATTAATTAGCTGAAAACTTTAAAATGAAATGGAATAAATCCCTTGTATTCCTATGGGAAAAACTAAAGCCATCTCTTGCAGCCTCGAGTCAATCGTGTTTTAACGGCTTTTCGAGACGCGCACCCAGGGCCGCAGACAGGGGGGGGGGGCAGGGGGGGCTATATCCCCGGGGCCCGGGCCCTCCGAGGGGGCCCGGGCCCATTGCGCTCACACCTTAAAATTCTAATAAAAAATAATTCTGGTTAAAATTTCAATTAAAAAAAATCATTTTCTTGAAATTTTTTTCCTCAGGGGGCCCGGGCCCTTTAAGCTCAATATTTTTTTTTTTTAATTTCAATTAAAAAAAATCATTTTCTTGAAATTTTTTTTCCTTTCCGGGCCCTTTAAGCTCAATATTTTTTCTTAAAATTTCAATTAAAAAAAATCATTTTCTTGATATTTTTTTCTTCAGGGGGCCCGGGCCTTTTAAGCTCAAATCTTAAAATTTCAATTAAAAAAAATCATTTTCTTGAAATTTTTTCCTCAGAGGGCCCTTTAAGCTCAATATTTTTTTTTTTAATTTCAATTAAAAAAAATCATTTTCTTGAAATTTTTTTCCTCAGGGGGCCCGGGCCCTTTAAGCTCAATATTTTTTTTTTTAATTTAAAAAAAATCATTTTCTTGAAATTTTTTTCTTCAGGGGGCCCTTTAAGCTCAAATCAAGTTTGATCTTTTCACGACTCAGAATAGCTAAAAACGCAGATTTCAGTGGCTAATTTTCAAAAAATTTTCAATACCCCCAGATTCTCCCGGAAATTCTATGTCTCGATCTTTGTTTAGGAAATTTGAAAAATTTTTAAATAACTTTATTTAAATAAATATTGTAAGCTATGTATAACTATTTCAAAAGTTGTGTCAAAAACTGTGTAAAAAATTGTTGGCATGAAGGCCACAATAGTCTTTTACATACTATATTTTTTTTTTTTTTTTTGGGAGGGGGGGCCCATATTAGTAAGTAGCCCCGGGGCCCGTCAAGTCTGTCTGCGGCCCTGCGCGCACCTTAAAGCCGAAATTTAAAAAATCAAAAATATTAAACAAATTAATCAAAAAATTTGCGTAAAAAAAGAAAAAATATATCTTAGTAAATATGGAATCCTGAGTAAAGGATTTTATTTTTTGCTTATGGACAAAAAAAAATTTTATAAACGATTTGGGATGATTCCCAAAAAGTTTATATTTGTTTGAACAAATATCTTTATTCGGTTTTAATTAGTGATTTATATAAGAATCATAGGCGCCGGAACTGGGGGGGGCAAGGGTACATTGCCCCCCGGCATCCTATAGGGGGGGGACAGAGGGGGGCAAATTTCTTCTTTTATTTCATTTATTTTTAAAATGATACATTTTTACTTTTGAAAATAAAATCTTCTAAATTAAAAAAATTAAAAGAGTAAAAAATTCATTTTTTTCCAAATTTTTTCCAAAAATTTTTGATAAAATCACTACCAAATTTTTTAAAATTTTAATTTTATTAAAATTGTGATTTTATTTAAAATTGTGATTTTATTTAAAATTTTTAAAGTTTTATAGCAGATTTGTTTTGTGTTTATACTATTTGAACATATTAAATTATTTTAATTTTCTAAAAAAAAAATTTTTTGCCCCCCCTGATTCAAATTCGTTCCGGCGCCCCTGATAAGAATCAGTTATATTAAAAAGATTAGATTAAAAAAAAGATGTTTCTAATATTAATAAATACATATACTGGGTATGTCTTATCTTTTTCTCTTGTTTTAATAAAAAGTTAATAAAATTCATAGAGGTAATTAATTATTTATTTATTTTTAAATAAAACATAAGCATTGAATTATTTATTTTATATTTTCAATCGTTTATATACGGTATGTAATTTTTAAACGAAATTTAATATTATTAATATATCAATGGCTTTCTTATATTTGCTCTACCCTGTATATTCATTCTACCTTATTTTTTAACTTATTGTATTTGTAATCTATATATATATATATATATATATATATTTATATATATATTCAATATTTATTTAAAAAAATATTAACGGGTCTCATAATAAGGCTTCTTAATAAAGTGCTTTGAAAGATCAAGTTTTTTACGTTAAAATTGAGGGAACAAAAATATTCTATATCGTTTTTGTTTGGTGGAAGGGAGGCAACCAAATTGGCAAACTCATTAATGGATCGAATAGCATGTACTCCATTAGCCAATGGTCCCAATGGCGTAGCTAGGTTCTCCGGGCACCTTACTCTGATTACCAAACGTGAATTCAGGAGTTGTAAATCTAATTGGTATAGGTATAAATTTATTATTCAAACATACGGAGTTTCTGTCTAAATGTATAATCTTTGAACTGAATAAAGTCGTAAGAGAAGCGAGTAAAAAATTAATGATTATAAATAAAGTGGTGTCATTGTGGAAATAAAAAATTACTATGAGAGTAAGATTAATGGAGAGATAATTCCATTATGGTGTCACTTGTTGAGAAAAAATAATTAAAATCGAACGAAGGGCGAATAAGAAGCATAAATCGGCCTGTTCTTCGATTTTAATTTAATTTTTCTCAGTATATGTTAGTGAAATGATCTGTCCATAAATCGGCCTTTCATTGGCAAAAAGATTTTGTGAGCAACAATTTAAGAAGCCTTAGCATTAAAATTGGTTATTTGCAATAACAATTATTATATATATACGTATATTTACTACGAATACCTAATACTTTTGTGTACGTTTAAAAATATTATTCTTTTTTTTTTTCAAAATGGAAGTATTTTTTACAATATTTGCAAATATAAAAATGTTAATGGGAGAAAAGATAGACTCAAATATATTAAGAATACGAGTTTGAAAAAAAAAATAAAAAATAAAAAAAATCATTTATCTCTCAAGAAGTTGATGTTTTATAGGTGTGAATAGGGATGAAACGATGAAACGATACCACTGAGGTATCGATACTTTTACTCGATACAGGTATCGGTCCCAAGGTGTCGAGTACCTACTCGGTATCGATTGAAAAGTATAGATGTTTACTCGTATCGGTCAAATTTTTATCGATATAATAAAAAAACAATTATAGTATATAGTACATTGGCGTAACCAGAAATTTTTGATGGGGGGGATCAAGAAATTTTTTTCAAAAATTTAAGATTACTTCAGGGTATTTATGAATCATTTTGGCCTGTTTTTTAGCTAGAGTAAATTATTATATTTTACTTTCTCTTACCCTATGTGAAATATAATTTTATATTAAAAATCTAGTCATTACTTGGGTCCCATGGGGGGGGGGGGTTTGAACCCCCAAACCCCACCCCCTATTTTTTCCAATATTTATCGATATAAAAAAACAATCAAGATTCGTAGGGACTTTGCAGCAAGGAGATTAAATAAAAAATCTTTTATTTAATTTCTATTTGCAGGCGTTTCGGTCGCCAATCACGATCTTCATCATCTGAGACCTCCGATTAGCAAGTATATGATAATATTTTTTTTGTACATATCAAAGAAAAAAGAAATTGTATATTTAATTGCAATGAATATTAAAATACCTAAGATCGTGTGTAATTGACAATATTTGCCCTGATGAAGGTCATGATTGGAGATCGAAACGTCGGCAAATAGAAATTAAATAAAAAACTTTTTATTTAATCTCCTGGCTGCAAAGTCCCTGATCTTGAAAAAAATCTGGTGTGACTGGCGCACAGCACACAACTTTCTCTTACCCTTCGGTAAGAGAAAGTTGTGCACAGTGTGTGCTGGTCACACCAGATTTTTTGTGTCGAGATATATTTAGTTTCCCATAGCACCTTAGTTTCAAACTTGCATTTTAAATGTTGACTGCTTGAAATAAACTATGGTTATTTTTCAAAATTTTAATCTCATATTTGGACATTTTATACACAATATAGAATCGTAAATAAATACAAAATTTCATAAGAATTGGAAAAAAAAATTTTAAATGCGTAAAAAGTTCCAAAGGGGGACCCCCTTTTGAATCGAAATTAACATACAAATCCCTATAGGAAATTAACATTGGCCAAATGCGAAGATAAGGTAGAAAAATTTAAAACGCGTAGAAAGAGAGAAGATAATTTTGTGTGAGAGAGAGAGAGTGATATATGTTTTCTCGAAAACAATTAAAGACAGAAATAAAATAAAAAAAAAATAAATGGGAATTTAAATAATAATTGATTTTTAATCTAATAAAAAGAAAAAGATTTAAATTCCGTTACCATGGCAACCATTTCTATCTTTCCTATGAAGAACAAGAGTAAAGTGGTCTTCAGAAGATTTCAACGGCAAAATGAGAATATACATTTTAAAGAGCATCTAAAAAATAGTTGATTTATGAATTAAAAAAAAATCCTTGGAGGGAATTTTGAGAAAATCGAAAAAAACTGAAAAAGTACATCAGTAAAGTACTAGTACTTTTTGGCCGATTTTGTTCAAAAGCTTATTTTGAGCGTCTGGGAAGGTACCTAAGTTAAATATAAAATTTCAATTCCTTCATGCTAAAAATCTGTCCACACACACACACACACACACAGACCAATTTGCGGGACCCACTTTTTTGGACTCAGTGGACCTCAAAACATGTATATACATGTATATCCATCAAAATCTCGACATCGAATTTTTGACATGATCGCAATACTTTCTCTCTCTATATATTTCATATATAGGGTAAGAGAAAGTAAAAAAATTACGACTAAGAAACTATATACTAATAAATTTTCAAGATGTTTCCCTGATGAACACTCCAATAATAAAAATTAAAATACAGTGGTACCAACCATTCCCAGGGGCGGATTAATGCAATTTTGTCGGGGGGGGGGGGCGGTTTTTTTTTTTAAGGACTTTATCGGCATCTATGGCTATTTAGAACCCTTTATTTAAAGTGATTGGTAACAAATTCAATTGAAATTAAAGAGCGGAAAAAAAGTCTTTCGACTTTTGTCAATTTTGAGACTTTTCCAGATTTTCTTAGATATGTTTACTCATCTCACAAAGAGAATCGTTTTTTTTTTTTTTTTTTTTTTTTTTTTTTTTTTAGATTTTCAAGACTTTTTTGGAGCTTTTTTTTTAAATATTTTTATTGTAATATGCTTTTTTTTAATTTTGCCTTTTTACTTTCTCTCACCTATATGTATATGTTAATATACAAAGAATTATATAGAAAGTATTGGATTCATGTCAGAAATTCGATGTCGTGATTTTGATGGATATACACGTTTTGAGGTCCCTTGAATTCAAAAAAGTGATTTTCATAAGTTAGGCACCCCCTGGCACTCGACACGAAGCTTTTGAACAAAATCGACCAAAGAATACTAGAACTTTACTGATGGGCTTTTTCAATTTTCTCAAAATTCGCTCCAACGATTTTGATTAAAATTCAAAAATCAATTATTTTTTAGGTGCGCTTTAAAATTTATATTCTCACACCAGATTTTTAATATATTTATGATCTTTTTTGCCATCTGATAGATTCTGTCTCAATTTATTTCAATCTAGCCCTGTGTCACAGGTCCGTTTATAAATTTTATATCTTTTTTTTAGTCTTTTCGTCATCTTAGGCCATATAGAGTTTAACGATAAAACATTATTTATATACGGTATATAAGGGGGTTCAGGAACATTTATTTATACCATTTGGCATCCGAATGATCTAAATAAATATTGCCTGGGTTTCGTGCTCTTTAAGACTATCATTTTTTACATTTATCAACAACTCTAGCATCTCGTAGATAATACTGCTTATAGCTGGTAATTCAATCAGGATAGGTGAAAAGAAGAAGAAGAAAATTCGCAGCTAGTTGTATTTCATTATTTTTATTATTCCCATTATGTTGACGTTTCGATCCCGGTTGGGATCATCCTCAGAACAAATGAATGTTAAATATGTGTATATAGGCTAATGTATACATAATTCCATCATATATCATAGAACTTGAGGAGATACAAATATGAATATAAATAAATTATATCAGTTAAATAAATTTTAATATCAAGTGATCAAGAGAGCCCCTGGTCACGTGGTAAGATAAATCAGGAGTGATCATTTGATTTTCAATTATATTTTAACTGATATAAATTATTTATATTCATATTTGTATCTCCTCAAGTTCTATGATATATAATGGAATTATGTATACATTAGCCTATATACACATATTTAACATTCATTTGTTCTGAGGATGATCCCAACCGGGATCGAAACGTCAACATAATGGGAATAATAAAAATAATGAAATACAACTAGCTGCGAATTTTCTTCTTCTTCTTTTCACCTATCCTGATCTAGCATCTCGGCCTCGGGGGGTTTCATTTTTTGGAATTTTAAAATATTGGCGGAAACTAAATATTTATATATGTCGACACCAAAGATCTGCTGTGACAGGCACACAACACTTTCGATTACCCAAGGTAAGAGAAAGTTGTGTCCTGTGCGACCATCACGCCAGATTTTTAGCTTTGTACTAATGAAATTATATTTTTTTTATTTATTCAATTAAATTCTAAAGAACTCTGCTTTCGGTTATCGAGAGATATGCTCTCTATTTCTTTTACTTTCTCATATTATTAATTGTTAAAATTGACAGCGACTTTTTTTGTCAAAAACAGGCATTTTACCGACTATCTGGCTGAAAAAGAATAGACTTTAAAGACGACTTTTTTCCGAAAATAAGAGACTTTTTTTCCGCTCTCTACATATGAGAAGGGATGTAAACCCCTGACCCTTAGCATAAGAGGCAGGAACTCTATCATTGTGGCCCAGAGGCTTTTTTTATTTTTATTCAAGTTCTTTTTTTTTCTCTGGCCATTTAGACCCCGTCCCTATTTATTTAAATTGATTGGTAGCCAAATCAAATTAAATAAATTTTTGTCACATTTCATGGGACGGGATGCGAATTACGGTGGGGGCGGTTATTTATTGTAAATAAGAACAAATGTACATAAATGTTCTTCCGACCTAACTAATCATCGCGTAAGTGGACCGAGTATCGAACGAGATACTTATTTGGTACTCGATTCCAAAATATTGATTCAAAAGTACTTGGTATCAAAAGAAAAGTATCGAGTAAGAACTTGCATTTACTCCTATCGTTTCATCCCTAGCTGTGGAGATTTAATCAAGATTCGCAGGGACTTTGCAGCCAGGAGATTAAATAAAAAAACTTTTATTTAATTTCTATTTGCCGACGTTTCGGTCGCCAATCACGACTTTCATCAGGGCAAATATTGTCAATTCGAAGATCGTGTATAATTGATATTTGCCCTTATGAAGATGGTGATTGGCGACCGAAACATCGGCAAAAAGAAATTAAATAAAAGATTTTTTTATTTAATCTCCTGGCTGTAAAGTCCCTACGAATCTTGATCATTTATCTCTCTTTTTTTATTTTATAAAAGCAATAAGTTCTTAAATTGTGAAAAAATCTATAAACATGGAAGAGTTATGGTATGAAATTTTTGTAATGAATATCATCGCAGTAGAGAGTTATAGAAACATTCCTTTATAAATGTAGGATGACAAATAGCAGGGCACTTGACTTTTACAAGCAGCGTCTTAGACAGAAAATTTTTTTTGCTGGTGGGGGGGGGGGGGGGGTTTCGGATGATCCAAAAGGTAATCCACCCTCCCAAATGAGTAAATAAATAATATAAAATATTTTTTATAATTGGCCTGGCAAGTCTTTGAGAAAATATCTATCCCCCCAACAAAATATTATCAATTCCTTATTTTTTTTTTATATAAATATATATATTAATAGATTTATATTATTATTAATTTATTTTAAGAAGGAAAATGAAGTGGAAGCTAAGGCAAGATGCATCTGCTTAAGCCCCCCCCCCCCCCTCAATTATTATAATAGTCAATAACTGAGGTTGTGGTAATGCCAAAACGTCTTATTTCTATAAACAACATGCATCGTTTATTTTTCCTTCTTAAAATATATCACAGTCACACATTCAAGCAAGATTTACAATAACTGAGCAGAAGCAAAAGTTTATTTTTACAACGCTTTTATTTTTAATTTAAATTAATTATAAGTTGTTAAAATTCCAAAGAGGTATATCTAATGAGCGAAGTTGCCTTTCCTTTCTTTTAGAGAAAAAAAAAGAGATTCTGAAGCCAGTCAAATTATAATCTAAATGAACGTAAATTTGAATTTTCAAAGTTATCTTCGATTTTTTGGAATAATTTTAACATTAAATTATAGGCAAAAAATGTCGAAATTTCTAACTAACTGTAAACAGAGGGAGAAAACAAAATTTCGAAAAAATAATTTGTTTGGGCATGCTCCAAACAAAGCTACTGGCAGTGATTATTTAAAATTACAGTACTTTTTTACGTGACAATGCTCAAACGCATCAGACAATTTTCTTTTAGCTTATTTTAATTTCTGGCGATAATTTTATTACAGTTTTAAATCTAAGGTCATCAATCATGAAGTAAAGAACCAGAACACTACCTAATAATTGTCTTAAAAAAATAAAAGTAGGATTTGAGATGGATAACAATTAGAACATTTTAAAGATCATTTAAAGTGAGAGTTAGAGCCATTTTCAAGAAATTATTTGTACAGGTAGGCCGATGATGAAGGATCCTTCACCTGAAGATTTGTTGATCATCACCAAGAAGGGGCGAAAATGTCAAACAACTCTGCAGTGCAGGGGCAATTGATTAGAAAAGGATAATCCTTTCATTCTAGTACATTGCTTCTTAAACTTTTTGATGTCCAGCAGTAGTGTAACGTTTTTTAGCTGCCCCCCCCCCCCCCGCAAACCTTTATTCCGGGCCCCATTATTAGACTTTACAAAAAATATTTTTAAAATACAGTATATCCCTGAACCCTGAGGGTCCCGGGCCCTCTCAAAGACAAATTTTCTTTAATCTAAATTTTTCCGTTTTTACCGGAGCCCTGAGGAGATAGAGTTTTTTAGCCCGGCCCGGCCTGTGGGCCCCCCAAGGTCCGGGGCCCCCCCTCATTGCGGGGTCTGCGGGGGGCGTACGTTAAGCCACTGATGTCCAGACTCCTCTGCAACTCATTTCGACAAACTATTTATGGCACATCCAGGGCCGGATCTAGGGGGGTGAAGTGGGGGCATGTGCTCCGGGCAGTAGATATCAGGGGGCGACAATTAAAGAAAGATTTACTAAAAAAAAAAAGAAAAAAAAAAAAGGAAAAATGATATGAATTTTGTATAGAAAATTTTAAGGAGGGGGCGGCAAAATTAAATTTTGCCCCCCTAAAAGATCTCCTAGTTCCGGTCCTGGGCCCATCTAAAGTTTTTTAAGCCAGGGTGGATAAGAAATGTTTGCTTAGTGACCCGTGGCTCAGAGAGAAGATATTTGCTCTGTGCCTGGGGTACCGGGTTCGCTTCCCGTTCTAAGCGAGAAAAATTTATTTTAAATTGGCTAGAAATAAATAGGGATGGATTCTAAATGGCCTGAGATTCCTAAGAAGACCTTAAAACAAATTTAGAAAAATAAATAAATGTTTTTATTTAAAATTTATGAATGGAAAATAAAGTTTCTTTTTTAAAATAAAAAGAAAATCTTCGTTTCGCTTTTTTTTTCTACTCAAACTGCGATGATAATTTCAGAAAAAATATATATTTTAAAAGATTATTCATAAATTGAGCATTAAAATAAATAATTTGAAGGGAAGAGATGATTTTGAAGATCAGATTGAGGCTCTTTGTAAATTTCGTGGGAGCCAGAGAGGTCCAGTGCTTTCTTCAGCTACGCAGGGGTTGCTTTCAAAAACTCCACCTTCAGCGCCTGAACAAGGTGAAGAAGTTTGATCTTCATTTGTGAAAATAGCCAAACTGAGAGGTTGTAATGGAAGAAGATGAGAAATCTGACCAGGGGAACGTCGAACGGTGTAGCGATGTCGGGCGCCAGTCAAAAGAGGAACGCAGGTGCAACTGCAACTGCACACTGACGGAGTTTGATCAATCGAGCCCATCATCTCGGATTCCCGATCTGTCGTTGGTATAAGACGTCGTCCTGCAATGGTAAAATTCAATTAATAAACATTTCTTTATTCTAAATGCTCAGAGGGTATTCAAACAGGCTTGAAATATTTTTTTTCCCCTCTGAAGCTCATAAATTCGGATTTAATATTAAAGTTTTTTTAAGGAGCCTGATAAAGCTCTCGAAGCTATAAAAAGTTCATCAAATCATTATTAATTGGACTCTGTTATGCAATGGTGTGTCAAAGAACAAAAAATTCAAAATTGAGTTAAGCACGAAATATTGATTCAAATGCTTTAATTAATAGTATTTTTTATGAAATACCTAAAAAAATTTATATTTAATGTTACTTGCACAATTGACAAGAAAAATTATATATAATCCAATGTAAACAAAAAAACTTTAATGTTGATTTTCTCAAAACTCGGTGTTTGGTCTTTGACACACCATTGCATAACAGGGTCCAATTGTGAAATCTTCTAGTATAGTATAGAATTATTAGAGTAATTATTTGTACTCCACCCTTAATTATTATCTTATTTGGATTTTTTTTTCTACTGAATTTTTTTAAAAATATAAAATTCTCCTTAAATTGAAGCTATTGCTGGATAAAATATAAGGTATAATCGGAGATTGAAATGATGGATCCAGCGAAGTCATTTGAGAGGGAGAGGGGGAGATAATTAATTAAATTAATGTTTAATTTAGTAATATTCTAAAATGAAATTATATATTGATTAAGCATAGCAGCACGCTTTCGTTACGACAGAAAAAATCTGGGGAGACTGGTCGCACAACACCCAACTTTCTATTACCTTTGGTACTAGAAAGTTGTGTTCTGTGCGCCAGAGACACCAGATTTTTTTAGGTCGAGATATATTTAGTTTCCGCAGGTATATTAGAATTCAAGATGTAAAATTTGTAAACACTAGCCGCGTAGCAGAGCGATCCCATTCTCTTCAAAAGTGGCCACGTGAAAAAAAATGAAAGTCAATCTAAGTGAAAAACGTTCTAGGGAAACAAACTAGAATGTTTGCTGGTTTCACAACTGTATTTCTTTTTCAAAACAATCATCATGTTAATTTCGATTCAAAAAGGGGGTCGGTCCCCTTTGGAACTTTTTTACATTTGAAAATTTGTTTTCCAATTCTTATGAAATTTTGTATTTACTGTATTTATGATTCTCTATTGTGTATAAAATCTCGAAATATGAGAATAAAATTTTGAAAAATAACCATAGTATATCTCAAGCAGTCAACATTTAAAATACACAGAGCCTATGGAAAATTTGAATCAATTGACTTTTTTACTTTTTACTTATGAAATGCAAGTGGTCAAGTTTGAAACTAAGGTGCTATGGGAAACTAAATATATCTGGACACAAAAAATCTGATGTGACCAGCACGGTGCACGTGCACAACTTGCTCTTACCGAAGGGTAAGAGAAAGTTGTATGCTGTGCACCATCACACCAGATTTTTTATTTTCTTATTTTCAGAGCATTTTAAATTTAAAAAAATTATAATATTGGGGCCCATAGGCGATCGCCTACTCTGTCTAATGGGTAATCCGGCACTGGATATTCCTTAAAATAAACCTTTCCTGCAAGCGAGCCGCTGCTGGCCCTCATAATGGCACGTCTTCCAGATAAATTGCTTCCACCTGGAGCTGGCGGACCCAAAACATTTCCAGGCAGTACTCCAGTAATTGCAGCTGCCACTGCTTCAGCATCATCGCCTCCACTGATGATGGATCCATTTGAGGTGGAGGTGATGACATCGCCGTCGAGTCGTACTGCTCCTTGGGCTGCCTTTAATAAAAAAATATTCATTTCTCTTACCTATTTATGTTAATATTGAGAGAAAGTATTGCATTGATGTTAAAAATTCCATGTCAAAATTTTAATGGAAATACACGTTTTGAGGCCCCCTGAGTCCAAAAAAGTGGGTTCCGCAAAATGTTTTGTGGGTTCAAAATAAAGCATGAAGGGAATGGGCTACAATGTTGAAATTTGATATTTAAGTTAGATGGCCTACTGAGGTGTGAAAATAAGCTTATAAATTTTAATTTTACACCCCTCCCCCTTTTAGTAAGAAGTAAGGAAGACAAAGGACCCAATTTGACATGACTGAATGACTGTGGTAGGAGAAATTAGTCTTTAAATTTGAATCCACATTAAATATAAGATGATAATTTACTTGTAATGCTTCAGCTTCATCTCTTCGTTCATCTTCGGTGTTCATTGTAACGAATCGAAGTACTAGAAGATTCAAGGAGGCTGCCACAATCGCCAAACCCAAAAGAATGAATATTAGTGTGAATGCTACATATTCAGGTTTGTCATCTAGAGAATTATCCTTTTGCAATGCAACCATATCCCCAAATCCAATGGTAGTTAATGTGATGAAACAATAATAAACAGAATCAAAATAAGTCCAGCCCTCGTATCTGCTAAAAGCAGCAGCTCCTCCAGCGATTGTCATACTACTTAGAGTAGTAACAACACAGATGAGATTTATTTCTGAAGCTTCGACATTCTGACATCCAAACATTCTTTTGATATTTCTGATTACAACTGAAGAAAGTTTATTTAATCTCTCTCCGATACTTTGAAACATAACAAGGCCCAAGGGAATGCCAATCATTGCGTAACACATTGTGAATAATTTTCCACCGACAGTGTTTGGAGTGGAATGACCGTAACCTAAAAAAAAAAGAACACTTATTAATAGTCAATAAAATTTTGCCATATGATCAGACCGCTTTAAACTGTAGTTCATTATTAATAAAGATGAAAATGGCTGAGGAGTTTCTGTTCAAATTTATTGTCCCATCATCAGTCGTTAATTCAATATAAAGTGCCCAGTGTTATGGAGAGTACGTAATAGTCATCCATAATTTACATCTCGGCAAATATGAACAACGCTGGAGAATGCTAGATCGATATGAGTAATGTAATGTATTGCTAAAAAAAGACCTGTAAGAATCTGAACTATTAAACATATGCCTAGTAAAGAACCAAAATTTCAATATGCTATCTTTAATGGCTTGGCGACCGAGCATGGACAGCATATTTCAGTTTCGACCTCTATGGGTCATCATCAAGCCATAAGATCCAATTGTTTCTATTTAAAAGATTTGGGTTGCAGGACAAATAATCTGAACCCCTAAAACGCCCGCTAGTTTACGAATCTTGCTAGAGACAATAATTTTTGAGCAGATAAATAGGCATAAGAACCTACAACAGATAAAGATCTCTACACTATCTTATTTGTGTAACATTTAAAAAAAACGATTGTCTGCGCAAAAATTATTGTTTCGAAAAAGATTCGTAAACTAGCGGGCGTTTTAGGGGTTCAGATTATTTGTCCTGCAACCCAAATCTTTTAAATAGAAACAATTGGATCTTATGGCCTGATGATGACCAATAGAGGTCGAAACTGAAATATGCTGTGCACGCTCGGTCGCCAACCCATTAATGTTCCTGCAAAAAGAAAAAATCTGTTTTTTTCTTACTATTGTCAACACAATCCGACTTCCGGAAGTAACTTCCTTTTTCATCCTTAATTGATATATGGGTCATTCCATGTCAAATCATCCAGCCATGTAACCCACCATCTCAGATTTGGATAAATGAAATTTTTTTTATTCGCTTAGTAAGAATCCAAAATTATATTACAATATTCCTAATACTTATTGAGCAAAAAATCTTAAAGTTGAAAAAAATGAGCTTGGGAAGCCTTTCCGGGACTTCTAGTTGAAGTGATATTTTTTAGAAAATAAATCATAACTCCCTTTGTTTACAACATATCAAGCCGAAATTTGCACTGAAATATTCATAAAGAGATGTAGATTTAGAAAAATAAATAAATTAATCATTAATTTTTATATTAACCTCCCTAAAAAACTACCCAAAATCAGTTTTAATCAAAATCTTTGGTACAATGTTGCCCCCTTCATTTCTCAAAAAAATCATTTAAAATAATGGAACAAACAAATTCTAAATTCCAGAGGAAAAAGGAACCCAATGCGTGATTTTCCAAAATCCGTGAGTCAAAAACGTTAACACCTTATTATTTTCTTTAAATGAATTAAATGATAAGAAATATACCGTACCGATAGTAGTAAGCACCGTTGTGGCATAGTAAAAAGCCCCTGCGAATTTCCATTGTTGGCCTGCTTTATGAGGTTCAGTTTTCAATACAACAGTTTCCATTACACGAAAATCATCTGGAGAAATATTGAATTTCTTGATTACCATCTTCTCTATGGCTAGAAAAAAATTATATTTTATATTTATATTTAAAATACAACAGGTCATAGATTTCAAACAACACATTAACTGTATTAATACATAAAAAAATAGGGTTTAAAGTGAAATAAATTACGGGAGAGTTAAATCTTGGCACAGTAAACATGGCAAACAACTTTTTTATTATAAGGACATCGGTCAAAAATAAATACTTTTGCGTATGTTTTATTTGTAGATATTTCGATTCCAATGACATAGAATCATCCTCAGTACAATTAACAGATGTTTTGCAAATCGTTAATTTTCATAATTATGAAAATTGTATTCATGGAATGCTCAGCTGTTTTGTCATATTGGATGGGAGGAGTTAACGATTTGCACTGAGGATGATTCTATGTCTTTGGAATCGAAATATCTACAAATAAAACAGATAATACTCAAAAGTATTTATTTTTGGCCGATGTCCTTATAATAGAATTGATCATCCTTTCGGCCATCTACAAGCAATGGTAAACAACTTTCTAAAAATCAGCTATGGAAGGTGAACTACAAGAGAAGGAGAGGTGTATATATCTATACTATTATATACCAAAAAGAAAAAGTCTGTCTGTCTGTCTGTTGGTAACGCATAGACTCCGAAACTACTCGCCCGATTTTCATGAAGTTTTTTTTTTATGGGTAGAGAATTTTCAGGGGCTCGTTTTAGGCTATGATTATATCAAATTAGAGGTAGGGAACCCCCCTTATCAGGGGTTCACAAATCTCCCATAGGAAAGCAGGTTTTAACTAGATTTACAAAAAATATATTAATCAAATGTTTAAAATGAAAAATAAAAACTCTTCCACCCCTTAAAATTTAACATTTCAAAAAGTTTTTCCGTTCTATCCCCCCCCCCTCCGTGAAATTAATTTTTTTTTATTTTTCACTCAATTTTAATGAAATTTAAAATGACTCTACCTTGGGAGTAAATAATTGAAAAAAGGTATTCCAGACCTAAACCTAGTGGCGGGCTTCTCTTTAGCCAAACTTTTGTAATAGCTTTCTGGCATATATTGTTAACTTAATTTTAAAAATTAGTAAGAAAATGTAATAGATACATTCTAATGCTTCCCATCTTCGTTTTTCAGTTTCAGATTCAAGGGCATCAAAGACAGCAGCTCCGACAAGCAGATATGTGAACGTACACACAAGAAGGGACAGAGTTCGTACGTTTTGCTTTTTCATTCTAAGCTAAGCATCCTTTGATTTATATATATATTATATATATATATATAAATATAAAATAAATTAATAGCTCAGTCGATGGCTTCAATTTCAAATGATCAGAGCGTAGTACAAGATTCAAAGGTCTTTTTGTTTTTCATATTTTTATATAATTTAAAAGCCCAAAATTGACTTCCTCTTCTAAGCCCAGGATGAGTGATTGTGAAATTCATTTTATCCTAAAAAAAAAAAACAAAGAAAAAAATAAAGAGTTAAATTGTATGTTAATTTATTTTCAAGTTACACTTATCATTAAAAAAACAGGAACGCTATTTTTCTAAAATTATTTGTATGTAATTTAAAAGTGTTCTCTAATTTGAGGTAGGCCCTATTCAGTGAACCAGGTGAGGAAATTTCGTGCAGGTTAGCACCAAGGTATAAAATACCGCAACAAAGCCGTATTTCACTTGGGTTGAGATATTATCCTTAATATCTAGATCCTCTTAAAGTTAATGGATTTAAAATCATAATAGAAAATTAATTAGAATTAGAATTAAAAACAACTGAATAGCTTAAATTACTTTATATTCTCTCTTGATACATAATCATTTTAAATACAGGATATTATGTGAATTTGAGTCAGTGGCGGATCCAGAGGAGTTTCTCTGGGGGGGGGGATAATCTGGTGTGACTGGTCGCACAGCAAACAATTTTTTCTTATTATCGGTAATTTAAAGGTGCATTCAGTAGTTGTTTACCAGAATATATATACAAATCAAATTTTTAAGTATTAGTTTTTGAAAATTTTATATTAAAAACACAATTTTTTCCCCAAAAAAATATTTTTCTCAAATCTCAGGGGAGTAATTACCCCCCCCCCCCCCTCTTGTATCCGCCCTTGATTTGAGTTTGATAAAATAAAAAAGAAGGAATAACAAAGGCGGAGAAACACCATTATAAAAATTATGAGACATCAGTGGCGTCATTTCAACTTTTTCTTGAGGGAGGGGGCAAATATTTTTTTTTCTTAAAATTTACTTACAAATAGGTACTCAAATTTGGCCAAAGAATATTTAATTTAATTAATTGTTTAATTTTGTACAGTTTCTATACTCGTAGATATATTTTGAATAATTTTATTTAGAATAATATAAAATTTTATAAAAATCAGACCCTTGGGGGGGGGGGGGGCAAATACCCGCAAATGACGCCACTGTGAGACATGTGACGTAAGTTAGATAAAATATTTGTAAATAAACAAATTTAAGGAAGTCATCTCGTCTTATTTTTTCATTCACTTCCTAAAAGACATTCAATATTAATAAATGCCTAGTCAAAATCTCCATATTTTCCAAAAATTTATTTGACATTTCCATAAAAGATATATATATATATATAAGATATTGGACACAGAGAATATTATTTTAACTATCAGCTATTTAAAAAAAGAAAAAAAAAAAAAAAAAAACATTAAAATTTGATGGGAATTTTAAAGACAAAAAATTTTCAAGATATATTTTTTATTACCTTGTTTATATATATATATATATGTCGTAGACAGATCGTGAAATTAGACAGTTCATGAACTGTCTAGACATTTCATGAACTGCAGCCAGATCGTGTAATGATCAAACAGTTACATGATCTGGCTAAAAATTTTAGACAGTTCATGAAATGCAATTGGGCCTTAGACAGATCGTGTAATGCTTGAGAATTACATGAAATGTCTAAATTTTTTAGGCAGTTCATGAACTGCCTAACAGCAGTTTTGCCGATCGTGTACTGTTTGTAAAGCAAATAAAGATCTCGAAAAAAAGTCAATTTTTTTCAATATTATTATTATTATCGATTACTAAATTTTCCAAATCTTCCTCACTTTGTAAATCTTGAGTTAAGGTGCGCGTCTCGGGGTTCTAATTTTGGGAGATTCCAGCTGCCACAAATTTGAAGCTATCACCTCAATTTTTTTAAATTAAAGCGATTTAAAATGTCTACAACTTATAGAAGCCCTTTTTTTGATTTTCGAAAAAATAAAATTTTTTTTTTAGATTTATTGCATTAAATTACAAACAGTACACGATCGGCAAAACTGCTGTTAGGCAGTTCATGAACTGCCTAAAAAATTTAGACATTTCATGTAATTCTCAAGCATTACACGATCTGTCTAAGGCCCAAATGCATTTCATGAACTGTCTAAAATTTTTAGCCAGATCATGTAACTGTTTGACCATTACACGATCTGGCTGCAGTTCATGAAATGTCTAGACAGTTCATGAACTGTCTAATTTCACGATCTGTCTACGACATATATATATATATATATGAGAGAATATACAATATTTATATGCAAAAATAATTTGTGTTAAAATATCAAATGTACAAAATAACTTACCTGAAATATTTTGTTTGATAATAAGTATATAATAAGGAATATATCAAAAAGTTTTAATTATAACAAACAAAAGTATTTTTTAATGATTTTTTCGAATAAAGAAACATGTTTTAGCCAAATAATCAAATAATTAATATAATTAAATAAAAACACTTTTACTGGAGACACTCACTGCAAGTGAATGGCCTGCTTATGGGTGCACCCCCCCCCGGTTGAACACACAAGGTTTGACAGTTGTGTGTCGACTCCTGGTCGACTCACAACTCGGGTTCTTTACTCCACCTTTAGGTAAGCGCTAGTGTCGCAGAGCTATAGCGAGGGTGTGGGATAGAGTAGATGGTCTGTGGTGTGGGCAGAGTGGGGGGCAGTTGGGGGGAGTGACAAATTCGCCATTCCAAGATAATTCCAAGCAGAGTTGGGTTTTATACACAATTTTGCAGTTTTATACAAAAATCGCTGATAAAACTTGTATAAAAGGTATAAAATGTATAAAACTCATATGCGCATGCGCAAATCCGACGAGAAAGGAAATTCAAAAAAAAAAAAAAAAAAAATTTATGACTAGAATGAGTCCTATTTTGTATTATTTATATATAAAAACAAATTTTCAAAAATGCCAGTTGGCAAATGATTGACAGAACTAAATTAAACTTAATTAAAAGACTGATTTTGGTTTTGCTGTGGTTCGTTTGCAAAATTTTTATCTTTTTGACCACAGAATGAATGGCTTAAGCGTTTTTTGTTAATGATAACAACTATAAAAGTGATGGAGTCATGAAAAAAACAAGACGAATGCAGCCAAATATTATTTTATTTTAAATCTCGCCCTCACGGCTGACGTTTCGGCCCGAGGTCTAGGCCATCTTCAGAGCTGCATACATATACAATAAGAAAAGCATACATTAAAATTAGCATTAAACACACCTCCAATGCAATCACAATTAACAATATCTTAGATAACATACCCGGCTGTTGTTAATGTATGTTACAATATCGAACCACCCCTTAGTTCATAAAAGAAATTTAATACTCGGGCTTTTGCATCGGGCAAATGAATTGTCAAGTCCACACTTCCAATGCAAGAATGATACTGTTATAAAAAACATTTTATATAAAAATAATTATCCTAAGTCTTTTGTTGAAAAAGTGTTTTTAATGTTTTATTCAAAGAAGGCTGGCAATAATATACCACAAAATCAGCAAAATTCCAACATTGTTAATGTATGTTACAAGAGCCTCACATACATTCCGGGCTTATCTGAGGGCATTTCAAATGCTCTGAAAAAAATAGTGCCCTATATAAAAATATCGCATAAACCCATTGATACATTGTCCATGTTTTATAACAACAAGGATAAAACACCTTTACTCATGAGATCCAATGTGGTTTATGCGATAGCATGTGGAGATTGTGGGAAAAAATACATAGGTCAAACTTCCCAGTACCTATCGAAGAGGATATACCAACATCAATATAACATTAGAAAAAACGAAGAACATGTTGCGTTGGCCTCACATACAATCAATACCGGCCATAACTTTGAGTTCGCGCAGCCAAAGATTCTTATCAGTGAAGATAATCTAACAAAAAGACTTATATTGGAATCTTTATATATTTATATTAACAACAGTGTGAATTTTAAACAGGATGCCAGTGATGTCTTGAAATATTATATTGGTACATTTGGCCACTACTCTGCCACCTATGGGTATAAAAAGTGTATCAATTTTTATAATAAATTGTAAATAAAAAATTAAAAATAAGGATTAGGAGAATGACGAAGGAGAGAGGGGTGATTATAAATTCCCTTTTTTTTTTTTTTTCCTCCTTTTGATCATTTCTCTACGCTTTGCTGTGAGCGGACCACATGCTGAATGTTGTCGCTGTTGTTGAAAGTTTCTACACATTTTGATTATTGCCAGCCGGGTATGTTATCTAAGATATTGTTAATTGTGATTGCATTGGAGGTGTGTTTAATGCTAATTTTAATGTATGCTTTTCTTATTGTATATGTATGCAGCTCTGAAGATGGCCTAGACCTCGGGCCGAAACGTCAGCCGTGAGGGCGAGATTTAAAATAAAATAATATTTGGCTGCATTCGTCTTGTTTTTTTCATGACTCCATCATCATTAAGCCTACAGCCACAGATCTTTTTCGATTGAACTATAAAAGTCTAAATTCTAATATGTTGAATATATTCCTCTATTTCGGACGTGCACATGATAAAAGGTACAGAGGGGTACCGAGGTAGTTGGGGGCCTGGGGCGGCACTAGAAGAGGGGGCCTTTATACATTTTGTACCAGAGGTGTAAGTTTCGAATGTGATTTTATCATATTCTTTTCATCGATTGTCTTAAAAAATTGATTGTTTTCTTTTAAAATTATATTACCACTTGAATTCTACTATTTTAAATGAATTTAATTCCAAAAATAATAAATAAAGTATATAGAGCAGCGTTTCCCAACCTTTTGAAGTCCACGGCACCCCAAAGGTGCGTTGGAAATAATATTACACACTAGCGGTCTTATATGGCCTAAGTTGCCGAAAAGACTGTGTGCAGGTGTGTGTGAGTGTGAATGGGAAAAAAGTGTGTGTTAAAAAAAATATGGGGAATGACTTCCCCGAGACTTTCTCGTATATTCTTTTGGAATTACGTCTGGGTCAGTGGCGTAACCAGGGGGGGGGCGAGGGGGGGCTCGAGCCCCCCGCCCCAGGCGCATCGAGACCTTGGCGCCCCCCGAAACCGGCATAGGCGCCCTACGGCCTCTAAGATATAGCCCAGCGTATGTGATTTTATCATATTCTTTTCTACCATTGTCTTAAAAAATTGATTGTTTTCTTTTAAAATTATATTACAACTTGAATTCTACTATTTTAAATGAATTTAATTCCAAAAATAATAAATAACGTATAGAGAGGCTTTATAATTAAAATTTTTTTTATTTTGCAATATATAAGCCTTAATTTAATGTTTTATAATGTGGAGATTTACTCAGGATTCGTATAAGCCTTAATATTTAATTTTTTGGAATTTAAAACTTTTTTAAGCATGAAGGAATTGAGCTATGAGACTGAAATGTTATATTTAATTTAAACACCCCCCGGGACCGTGAAAATAAGCTTTTAATCAAAATCGGCCAAAAAGTACTAGTATTTTACTGATGTAGTTTTTCAGTTTTTTTCGATTTTCTCAAAATGAAAGGGCTTTTGCCATTCTTCAGGCCCGCCCGAGCTCGCCCGGAATTTTTTCAAACCCGCCCATTCCCGCCCGAGATTTAGTGAATGAATGAACGAATGTCTAGCAATTTTTAAATAAAATTTCATTTGCATGCCCGTCCGCCCGAACCCGTTTATTTAGACTTGCTACCCGCCAGTAATTTTTTCATGGCCTCCAAAGCCCGCCCGGCCCGGTCCGCGGGCCGGGTAGGTAACGGGCCTACGGGCCAACCCGTACCCGTGCAGGGCTCTAATCGGGGGTTCGGATCCCAGGCAGTCTGATGATTTTATTTAAGCCATTTGGATACCAAATGTCAAAGTCAAAGTCTTATATGGCCTAAGTTGCCGAAAAGACTCTGTGCATGTGTGTGTGAGTGTGAGTGTGAATGGGAAAAAAGTGTGTTTTAAAAAAAATATGGAGAATGACTTCCCCGAGACTTTATCGTATATTCTTTTGGAATTACGTCTGGGTGTGTGTGTGTGAACACGATTGCTTAAGTGTGTGAACACGATTGCTTAAGAACCAAAGCAACTAGATCGATGAAATTCGGTATATGTTCCTTACACTAAAATTGTAGATTTCTATCAACTTTTGGAGTAAATACGTCACTTGGAAGTAGTATTTTTCCTAATAAGTTTTTTCAGAAATTTCGAAATTTTCAATTTCTTTGTATATTATGATAAAATACTCAATTTTAAAAAGTTTTTATTCTTTGATATTTTTCCGAAAACTGATTAGTTTTTGAAATAATCACAGAAGAAAACGACATTTTTCGTAAAAGCAAAAAAAAATCAAAACAAAATCACACAGGTGTCATTAAAAAACATGTAAATATAAACAAATTCATTTGTTTCACAAATTCGCTGAGGAAATTACAGGATGCAAGAAATTTGCCCGCCGAAGGCGGGCAATTGCTCGCCGAAGGCGAGCAAGGGGGTCCAGGGGCGGAGCAACATCATCGACTAACAAAATAGTCAATATTTTATTTATTTCTTTACTAATCATTATGAAACTTTGGAAAAAAAACTCTATCTCTTAATTAGAAATCTATGGTAAATTTTTGTTTTTTAAATAAGCTTTTTTCTATAATATAGTATTTGGTGGTAAGGCCGTTAGATCATCACTAACTCTAAAATTAGATCATATAATTAAAAGGTGTTTAGTTATTTGGAATCAGGATAAATTTAAGAATTAACAACATATATCCTATGTTATATAGAGTTTTTGGTTCATTATAACGAGAGAAAGGATTTGTGGCTCAGAGGGGGACAGGAGTGGCAATCTTACCAGTAGGGGGAGAGTCAATATACATATAGGCTCTAACCCTTAGAGAAACAAAAAAAAGTGAATTAAAATCAAAACTTTATATGTATATTTTATTATAATATTTCTATTTTTAAATCATTTATTGTTTAAATAACAATATTGTTTAAAAATAACAAATTTATATATATCATCCCACGACTTTAGTTTCGGGCTGACTGGATGGGGGGTATCCAGAAGGGGCGGATGCCATTGTCGGGGGGGGGGGGGCTTACCCCCTCCCTCACTCTCCGTAGCGCCGTCACTGTGTTCAATTGGCAGGCTATTTTTATCTAAGAGCCTCATTCAATTCAAATATTTAAAAAAAATTTGATTATTTATTCTTCTTTCCAGATTTAAAAATGGGTAAAAAAAGTTAAAAAGGAAAAGAACATATTATAATTATAAAACTGAATATTTTTTCATTTTATAATCAAAAATGTATTGCATCGAGTTTAAAATATAATTTCGAACATATTAAAATATAATTTTTTAAATATATTATAAAAAAATTAATTATATTTCAATTGATTGAAAAGTACATCTTGTATTTCGTGTTTTTCTTCAACAAGGTCACTTTTAATTGCTCCTGTTTTACTTAATAAAATTTCAAATTCTGAAACAAGATAATTTAATTAATTAATAAACATGACTAATACAATGGGGAACTTGCATGAATTTTTTTTATTTGCTCTAATTCTTCGGTGAAAATAAAAAATATACGTATTTTTAATTTATTTTTTTTTAAAGCAATTTTTTAATAAGAAAACAGCGCCCTAACTTTAGATGCGTTTAAAACGCCCAGATTTGGGCGCCATTGCTGTGTAACGTAAATATTTGGGGGCGGGGCTTCTTCCCTATATGCCAGTCTATATGATCACTGCTGCACTGTTTTCCTGCTTTTTGCTCAGAAAATAACTGCTTCTGCTTCTTTGGTAACAAGATATTAGTGTATTGTACCTTTATATATAATTTTAACAAATAATTCAACAAAAAATTATTTTCTTTTAAGATTTTTTCTTGGTTAAACTGATTTGCGTTCGAGCTGGTTTGGAACTGGATATCGCACAGATAACAAGAATAGAAGTGTTGTTCTTTGACAGATTTTTTAAAAAATAAATTTGGCAAAATGTAGATATTCTTTTATTTGATTTTCGATTATTTATTTGGTTTATATTTTCTTAAGAGAGGGAGAGCGCTCCTCCACTGCGGGCCTCTCATAGTGAAAGTAAAGTTGCAACTCAATTTTAATACTTAATTTATTATAAAATATACATTTATGTTTTGGTCAAAAAAAAATTTATTAAATGACTTTTTATTTATTAAATGAAAACATTTTGGGGTTAACCTACAGAATAAAGTGCCAAGCCCTCGCAGTGGCTGACTAGTTCACTCTTTTGACATTAGCTTAACATTCATGATTCTTTAGTTCTTTTCATTTGTGCGCGCTATTTGTTTTGTCACTAAGGCCGAGAATTCCCTAGTTTTTTTAAATTTTTTTTAATCGAAGGAAACCGAACTGCAACCGAAGGGCCGAAACAATTAGGTCGTGACCCCTGAAGTTGTTTTGTCACTAGTGTTGACTTCGGTTCGGTTTCGGATCGGTTCGGTTCGTAATCATCCAGTTAGAAGCTATTCGGTAGCCCTTAAAAAAAAATTTTCGGGCTCCTCGGAGCCGAGAATTCCCTAGTTGTTTTGAATTTTTTTCTAAAAATAAAATTACAATAACTTTTCAATTTAAATGTATTAATATAAAAATAATTTAAATCTATTTAAATCCAGGCTAGATCATTCAACAACCTTTAGTCAATTATTTTTTATTTGTTCTTAAATTAATATAATCAATACATTTTATATAAAAAATCATTTGGTCCTATTAATTTTTTACATTTAGAAAAATATTATTTTTTAATTTTAATAAACACCATTTTTAATTTTTATTAAAAAATATTAGGACGGTAAGAAAAATATTATTGTTTACCAACAAACGAGATGCTGTCCCAAGGGGCAAGCTATTTTTGACCTAAGAGGATTTTATATTCACTCATTAAATCAGAATGTTCACTGCAGTTACCGAGGTCAAATGACTTTGTTTATGAAAGTTGTTTATGCAAGCAATCTTGGCTGTTATTGTAATGTTAGCAGAGTGTAAAATGAGGTATAACAATGCCCTTTATGTTAAACTATTGTAAAAAATACTTTTGTTAACATTATGATTGTTTCAGCTTCCTCTGAAGAAGAGCCTTTTGTGCCTTGGAAATATCATGAATTAAACTCATCACAAAAATTTTATTTTTTGTTTTTCCCTTCCATTAAGCTGAAAACATTTTATTTTACTAAATTATTTTGATAATTTTTTCATTTTTTAATAAATCTTTTATAAATAAAGAGTCTAGAGTATATCCATGATAATGGTTATATATATATATATATATATATATTCTGGAAGGTTTCCGCGACCAGATGTATGCGAAGATAAGTTTTCTCAGGTTAAGTCCCGTGGGAAGTTGAGATTTACTCGACGTTTCGGCTCTCTTTTTGGAGCCATTTTCAAGAGTATGGAATTAGGGGGGAATTGTTGAGAAGGTTTGTTTACGGGGTCGCAATCTTGCTTGTCCCCAGGTCAATTTGGTAGATGGCTCAGAGGCGTGGATTGGACTCTGAGAGCTTGAGGAGGGTTTGTTGTGTGTTTGTGTCTGTGTTCTGTTTGGGTTTACTTTGCGGCCTCAATCTGCCTACTCCGCAAGTCGGGGTGTTAGCTCTTGGTTTGCCTCGGGGTCTCAACCTGCCTATTCCCCAAGGCAAGAGCAACTCGAGGCAAACCAAGAGCTAACACCCCGACTTGCGGAGTAGGCAGATTGAGGCCGCAAAGTCAACCCAAACCAAACACAAACACGATTACATACAACCAACACCCAACACCTCCCCAGTTCTCAGAGACAAATCCAAACCTCTGAGACATCTACCAATACCTCGACTTGGGGAGTAGGCAGAATGAGGCCCCGTAGTCAACCCAAACAGAACACACACCCAATCTTCCTCCAGCTCTCAGAGACCAAACCAAGCCTCTGAGGCATCCACCAAATTCACCTGGGGACAAGCAAAACTGCGACCCCATAAACAAACCTCCTCAACAATTCCCCCCTAATCCCATACTCTTGAAAATGGCTCCAAGCTACAGAGATTCAATTATTACTACGTTACTCCCTGGAATATGTACTATACCGGAATGTGTACTTGATTTCAAAATAAATTTTGTCAAATTCTATAAAATGTCCACCACGAAACCAGCATCAACCATTTAATCTTACAATGGCATTATTTTATTAAGCAAAAGCAATTATTAAGCTCTGAGTACGGGTTGAGCAATTGACAAGCAGCCGGTTATCCTAGTATGTGACGTCAAACCAATAGGAAAACGTTTTTAGTCATGTGATTTTTCGGCCAACTTTGGGCTCTTATTACGGCTAAATAAATTAATATTAAACATTTCTATATGCCGGAAGATGATTTTTATAACTTAATAAACGATGTAATATATTTCGAGTAAATTAAAAATTCCTGCAAGTTTTCATTGCAAGTTGATTTTTAATATTGAAAAAATTAAATTGCTTAAATTTTTTTCGATGTGCTGCATCGGTTTCTTCAGATATAATTAACTGGCTATACTATAGATAACCTTGGAAAAGCTACTTGATTGTGACTTTCGAGTCTTCAGTTTAAGTTAAGCTCATTTTTTTAAGGTCTTTTTCGGCATCTAAGGCCATGTAGACCCCATCCCTATTTATTTCAAAAGCTTTATAGTCAAATAAATTGAAATAAATTTTTCTCGCCTAGTACGGGAGGCGAACCTCCGACCCCGGCGCGAGAAGCTAGACTAGTGTCTTCTCTCTGAGCCACCGGTCAAGGGCGGTTAAGCTAATCATATGATTAAATAAGAGACTAGATCGTAGTTTGTTATCTAAGACCCATAGGTTTGTATAAGGCTTAACTAAGGAATGGAATTAGAAACACAAGCCTTATTTTTTGAAAATTTTTTTCTTTAATATCTATTTATTTGAATTTAAATTTTTTTAAAAAACATACCTTTATTAAGATGCTCACAAAACTTTCCTTATACCTCAAGGTAGCGAATTATATGTGAAAAAAAGCTAATTTTTTAAACTCGAAAGTTAATGGTGTTTTTGTTTACTATATCGAAGATTTGCTTTCTGTCATACAAGTTTGCTAGTTGACTATATCTGAAGATATCGGCCCTAACTACCTCAATTACTCGTGAAAATGTCTTCTAAAAAATATGCCCCGAGATTTTATTTAACTAGACATAAGTTGTCCCTACAATGCATAAATAAACTAAAATGATTTTTGTTCAAATTACAAAAGTTGTATTTTTTTAAAATCTATAATTGTAAGAAAACAATTTAATTACTCACTTTGTAGAGTTAATTGAGATGGCAGATTAATACCCATAATTTGTTGTTTCATGTCACCTTCAAAATAAATAAAGAGTGCTGGAAGATTTGAATCAGGAAAATTCGGGACACAAGTAGTAGAAATACTTTTCAAAAATTTCGTTGCTGGAAATTTTGGAGCTAGTTCGTCCATAAAATTACTTATAAGTTTACAAACAGGTATCCTAAAAAAATAATGAAATTAATTAGAATATAGCACATACCCTGGGGAGATATGAATAACCTAACAAAGGGTTTGAACAAATTAAAGATGAACAAATCATATACCCTGGTTTATATAGGAGAAGAACAACCCAAATGTTTTGGCCTGCTTTATTGACTTCTTGTATATAATCTTGACCTGATATTTCCGATACAGAACCAAATTTGCTTCGTTGTATCTCATCTTTCATCTCTTGGAGTCGTTTATTCCTATAAGTTAAAAATACTTGTTCATCTTCATCATCTTCTAGTTCATCTAATTCATCTAAGGAAAGTTTTCCAAGATCTTTCTGTTCTGAAAGAGAATTAGAAATAAATAAAAAATAATTAAAATGATGCTGGATTAAAAAATTTTAGCAATAAAACAATTTCTCATTCATTCAAACAGCTCTTACAAGGAAGCGGAAAGGGATTGAGACTGCACTGATTTTAATAAAATCATTTGATAAATAATTACACAGGGCAATAAAAAGGAACTTTTTTTTTGTTGACTGAGAAGCTATTTCTGGGTATTTGGGTAGCGCTGATTTCAAATATGCCATCAGTTTTGCCCCATCACGTCAGATTTTAGAGCTATAGAGAAAATAAAATTTTAATAGAAAATGTGCTCTAAAGAGGCTCTAATTTTATATTACCTCAATTTTTTTAAGGCGACACCCCTTAAAAATATGCAAGTAGTAATAATACATATAAATTTTAAATTTCAATCTAATCGGAGGTCATTTGGACGTGCCGCAAAAGGCTAAAAGTTTAGAAAAATCGAATTTTTTCAGTTTGTTTTAACTTTGGACACCCCTATTACAATCTTTCTGATCCCTGAACGCAAAAAACATATTTTTACGATATTCTATAGTTCTTTAGCTTTCCAAAAATCATTCATTCGTGAAAATCTGTTAATTTTCAACGAAATTATGAACAAAAACGTCATCAAAAACACAATTACACTCACTAGTCGAAAAAAATGAACATTTTTTCTTTACATGAATAAAGAAAAATATGAGATTTTATTTTTCATGCTGAATTCAACCTCAATCTGCCTACTCCCCAAGTCGTAGTGTTAGCTCTTGGTTCCCGGGGTCTCAACCTGCCTACTCCCCAGGCCGTGAGCAACTGGGTGCCCCAAAGTCAACCCAAACCAAACACAAACCCGATTACACAGAACCAACCACTGTCCATTCCTCAGAGACAAACCCAGACCTCTGAGGCATCCACCAAACACACCACCAACACACCGACTTGGGGAGTAGGCAGATTGAGGCCCCAGACTAGGAAGACTGCGAACCCGTAAACAACCCCCCTCCACCATTACCTCCTAACTTCCTTCTCTCTTGAAAATGGCTCCAAAAGGAGAGCCGAAACGTCGAGTAAATCTCAGCACCCCACGCGACTTAACCCGAGAAAACTTATCTTTGCATACATCCGGTCGCGGAAACTTTCCAGAACATATTAATATATATATATCTTTATATATATAATTCTTCTGTACGTGTGTATGTGACTGAACTCCTCTTAAACGACTGAACCAATTATGATGAAATTTTCTGTGTATGTTTGTGAGAGTCCCGGACAGGTTTTGTTTCACAAATAACAATAAGTTAAGGAGTAATTAACCGTTAAAATAAGAAAAAAATAAAAATTAGGAGAAATAGTTGCCATGGTAACAAAATATAAATATTTACCCATGTCTACGATTTTTTTTATTTATTTACATTTTGAATTCTAAAATTATTATTATCGGCGTAAATTTTTTGTCTGTGTACCGGGAGAGTCCCGGAAAGGATATGATTCACAAAAAATCTTAAGTTCAGGAATAATTAAGCGTTAAAATAATCTCCATATATAAAAATGAAAAGGAAAAATGTATGTACCGTTATGTATATATGTATATGTTTTATAGAAATCCACAATTTTCAATGAAGGCGAGCAAGGGGAGTCCAGGGGGCGCAGCCCCCTGGCTAGGCGTAAAGCCCCGCCGAAGGCGGGGCTTTGCGTCTAGTATATATATATATATATATATATATATAGAGAGAGAGAGAGAGAGAGAGAGAGAGAGCTCAAAAGCTTATTTCATGTTCCAGGTGGAACGTAACTTAAATAAAAAGAATTTCAACCTCCTAGCTCTTTTCGTTCTTGAGATATTTTGTTCCAGGCACACAGAGAGACCATGTCGCGAAAACGTCTTTTTTTGATTCAGAGGACCTCAAAACGTATCCATTAAAATCTCGACATTGAATTTTTGACATGAAACCAATACTTTCTCTCTCTCTCTATATATATATAGAGGTAGGAGAAAGTAAAAACCAAACTAATATCTCACAAAATTCTTGCCTGATGGTTAAACTGAAATGATATTTGAATTCAGCATGAAAATAAAATCTCATATTTTTCTTTATTCTTGTAAAGAAAAAATGTTCATTTTTTCGACCGGTGAGTGTACTTGTGTTTTTTCTTTGTCCTAGAATAATATATTTAGCTGCCCCGACCAAACCTTTTAATTTTGGCAGCCTAAATCTCGGGCACAATGATTTTTTTTTTGAATGACTAATTGTATGGCAAATTTTATTAAAATCGATGCTCGCAATTCGATTCTGGTGTTAGAAAATTATTTTGAAAATACTACTGTAGATAAAATCAAGTTAAGTAAATAATGGTATATGGCCAGTCTATTCATATATTTTTATAAAGTTAACATCTTTTTCCCGAGCGTGAGTTATTTCATAACTGCATGGTTAGTTAGAAAATTGTCAAATTTGGTAAACAATCAATAAATGATTTAGATTTACTGGCGTTCACAAGTATTGACATGTTAGTATATGGTCTTTGACAGATCCTGAATATAAGTAACAAAATCATGATACAATAACTCAAGCCTGCCAGGTATACAGTTAATATAATAAAAATACAATTCAACGTCCAACAAATACTGAATATTCATCAGGTTTGAAATCTATATGCTGATTCGGACGAGATAATCATTCACAAGTTGACTATGAAGCTTCTTTCGTCAAAACAAAAAGTTTTTATTGATTTATTGACCTATCATCAGTCATTGACGAAAGAAGCTGCATAGTGAACTTGTGAAGGTTTGAAATCTTCCAATGGCCTTCATTGGATTAGTGTAATAAACATCCCCGGCTGATCCATAGATGTGACGGCCGATGTAGCTCAAGTTGGGGGACCAAGTGGAATTGGGCTGATCTCCAGCACCTCCTTGTGGGCTGCATATGCGCGCTGCGTGGGGGGAGAGGAATTTTTAACTAATTCCTATCATGCAAGGCAAATAATGTATTTTATATTTAATAAAATGAATAGAGCGGCGAAGCAGCCCTCATGCACTTTATCCCCATCCTTCCCTCCCCTAACTTGACCTACATCGGCCGCCAAATATATGGTTTTACTCAAGTAGTTTGTAATCATTTCACCTATAGATAATGGATAAAACTTTGATGGTTAAGCTATTTAATCGATTTAAAATATATACCAATTATCATAACTTGAAATCTAGAGAGCATATATTACCTTTTTTTGAATCAATTACATTCTCTACTATATTTACAATTTCTTCTTCAGTTATTTCCTTTTCTTTTTTAGGTGGAAGTATCCCTTTCCTTCTTAAAATATCATTCCATTCAGTATCATCATTAGGGTTCTGAGATATTATTCATAACGAATTTAAATAGATTGGAATATTGAATTAATGTAAATTATTAATTACTTACGTCCATTTTATTAAAATGAAATAGTAAATTTTAAAAAATAAAGAAAGATAATTAGGATTAAAATTAAATTTTGTCAAAAATCATGCTTGGAATGAGGTCAAAATATTTAATAAGAAATTGCCAAATTAGGAAATGCAAAGCTAAGATATAAGATATGAAGATGAATAGAAATATTAAATTTCTTATTTCAATGTAGAGCGTTCCTTCAGGTTATATTAAGAACTAATTTTAGTGCAATTTATAAATCCATTTGTATTTAAGGGGGCTCGGGAGTGAATAAAACTTGTATAAAATGTATAAAACTCATATGCGCATGCGCAAATCCGACGAGAAAGGAAATTCAAAAAAAAAAAAAATAATTTATGACTAGAATGAGTCCTATTTTGTATTATTTATATATAAAAACAAATTTTGAAAAATGCCAGTTGGCAAATTATTGACAGATCTAAATTAAACTTAATAAAAGATTGATTTTGGTTTTGCTGTGGTTCGTTTGCAAAATTTTTATCTTTTTGACCACACAATGATTGGCCGAAGCGTTTTTTGTTAATGATAACAACTATAAAAGTCTAAATTCTAATATGTTGAATATATTCCTCTATTTCTGACGTGCGCATGATGAAAGGTAAGTTAATTAAAGTTAAAATTAATTTAAAAAAAGATGTTTATTTTTATAATAATTATTTAATCTCTTTATATATTATTATAAAAATAAACATCTGACGTTTTAATTAATTATAAACTTTAATTAACTTACCTTTCTTGCTAAAAAATTAAAAATTATGTTTCATTTGTAATAATAAGAAGATTTTGACGGATATACACATTTGAGGTCCCCTGATTAAAAAAAAGTGGTTTTTGCAATATGGTCTGTCCAGTAGCGTAACTAGGTGGGGGCGAAGGTGCCCTAAGGCATCTAAAATATAGCCCAGGGACGGTGATTTTATCATAGTCTTTCCATAGATTGTCCAAAAACATGGATAGTTTTCTTTTAAATTATATTACAACTTAAAAAACGACGCCCTTGTTGAGCTTCACCCCCTCCGCCCTCAAAGGCTAGTTACGCCGCTGGGTCTGTCTGTGAACAAAATATCTCAAGAACGAAAAGAGCTAGGTGGTTGAAATTTTATATTTAAGTTAGGCACCCTCCTGGTCTTGACACGAAGCTCTTGAACAAAATCGGCCAGAGTACTAGTACTTTACTGATGTACACTTGATAGAAAAGATAGGAGAAATGGTTGCCATGCCGAAATATATATATGGGGCATTCCACGCCAACTCGACCACTTTTGAACCCGACCATTTTTGATTTGGCTGAAACTTTGTCATCTTTTTGTACCCTATTGAAAACGTGTCTGAGAATTTTTTCAGATTTTTCGACCCAGGCCAAAAAAAAGTTAGAGCATTTTCAAAAAACATCGATTTTTTTTTTAAATAACCGTAAAACTGTCAAAAATTAACTTATCGGGACGTTTTTTTTTTTTTGAAATTTTTGTCTTTAAATGTACTTTTCAGAAAAAAATATGACAAAATTTTACAGATTCATCTTGAACGTTTTTTTTTTGACATTTTCGGAAAAAAACAAAAATTTCGGGATGAATGACACTTTTTTTTTAATTTTTTTTTTTTATAAAAAACTTTGATTTTTTCTACAAATGCTCTGAAAATTTCGGAGTGGGATTATTTCGCGTTCTATTTTTTTTTTATTTTTGAAAAAAATTTTTTTTTTTTTTCTCCGCTTATTTATCATGATGGTGCTCTTAAATTCTTCCAGGATTGACTGAGATTCTAGAAAATTGAAGAAAAATAATAATAATAATAGTTAGGGGTGATGAAAATCGAGAAAATTCCATTTATCCTGAAAAAATTAGAAATTAGTTGTGTATTCAACTACTGAAGTATTTGAAGCGTCAAGTAAAAGCTTAGAAACATGGGCGTAACTAGGGGGTGCCAGGGGGGGCCTGGTCCTCCCCAGAAAGCTCCTTGCCCCAGTGGCGTAGTGAGCTTAACTCGCGCCCGGGGCACAATACCTTTTTAGCGCCCCCCCCCCATTCGAAAACCATATAATATTATATGTAAAATATACAAAATTATTATGGGGGCGGTTTAACTCGACGAAAAAACACTAACCGAAAGCAAGATCTAACCGAAAATTTTCTTTTGGAAGTTGGAAATATGCATCAAAAATATTCTGTGTGTGTTTGTATGGGTTCAATTTTAAGTATGAAGGAATTGAGCTAGGAAGTTGAAATTTTATATTTAAGTTAGGCACCCCCCTAGGGCGTGAAAATAAGCTTTTAAACAAAATCGGCCAAAAACTACTAATAGTTTACTGTTGTTAATTTTTCAGTTTTTTTTTTCGATTTTCTCAAAATTTGCTTCAACAATTTTGATTAAAATTCAAAAATCAATTATTTATTAGATGCTCTTTCAAATGTATATTCTCATTTTGCTTTTGAAATCTTATGAAGACCACTTAACTCTTGTACTTCATAGGAAAGATAGAAGCCAGGGTATCAAAATATAAATAGATATTTTCCCATACTTATAAATTTCATTACATCTTCTAATATATCGACGGAAACTATATATACGTATGTCGAAACAAAAAATCTGGTGTGACAAGCACAGTACCTTTGTTAAGAAAAAGTTGTCTGCTGTGCAACAATCACACCAGATTTTTTAAAATATTTTATTTTGGAACTTTTCGGATTTTCGGCCATTTTTTTCGGCGAGATTTTGCTTTCGGCTAGAAAATTTTCGGCGAGAATTATTATATTTTACTGGCACTACATTTAAAATTTTCCAGAAATCAATTATAATAAAAATAAAAATTTCCAGCAATTTTTTGTTTCGCGGACCTTTTGGCGCCCCTTTGTGAGTAGCGCCCGGGGCATCATGACCCCCCTTGCCCCCCCTCGCTACGCCACTGCCTTGCCCCAAGAAAAATTAAAGGGGGGCCATGGGACCAGCCATCTTCCGGTGGGCCTGGAAAGCCCCTTATTTTCTCAATTTTTCTTGGGGCAAGGAGCTTTCTGGGGAGGGCCAGGCCCCCCTGGCACCCCCTAGTTACGCCCATGTTTCTAAGCTTTTACTTGACGCTTCAAATTCTTCAGTAGTTGAATACACAACTAATTTCTAATTTTTTCAGGATAAATGGAATTTTCTCGATTTTCATCACCCCTAACTATTATTATTATTATTTTTCTTCAATTTTCTAGAATCTCAGTCAATCCTGGAAGAATTTAAGAGCACCATCATGATAAATAAGCGGAGAAAAAAAAAAAAAAATTTTTTTCAAAAATAAAAAAAAATAGAACGCGAAATAATCCCACTCCGAAATTTTCAGAGCATTTGTAGAAAAAATCAAAGTTTTTTATAAAAAAAAAAATTAAAAAAAAAAGTGTCATTCATCCCGAAATTTTTGTTTTTTTCCGAAAATGTCAAAAAAAAAACGTTCAAGATGAATCTGTAAAATTTTGTCATATTTTTTTCTGAAAAGTACATTTAAAGACAAAAATTTCAAAAAAAAAATCGTCCCGATAAGTTAATTTTTGACAGTTTTACGGTTATTTAAAAAAAAATCGATGTTTTTTGAAAATGCTATAACTTTTTTTTGGCTGGGTCGTAAAATCTGAAAAAATTCTCAAACACGTTTTCAATAGGGTACAAAAAGATGACAAAGTTTCAGCCAAATCAAAAATGGTCGGGTTCAGAAGTGGTCGAGTTGGCGTGGAATGCCCCATATATTTTCCCATGTTTATAAATTTTATTTCTTGAATTCTAGCTTAAATAGAAATGCCTGGACCCCCAATAGATATTATCTCATATATAACGGGTAACGTAAAGTCTTATATGGCCTAAGTTGCCGAAAATACTGTGTGAATGGGTTTTTTTTCGAAGAAAAAAAAAATATATATATATATATATATATCTTGTATTCTAATATAGGTCTATCGGCTGAAAGTAAATACATGTCAACACAAAAAAATTTGGTGTGACAAGCACAGAACACAACTTTCTCTTACCAGAGGTAAGAGAAAGTTTTGAGATGTGTCAGTCGCGTGCTGTCAGCACACCAGTTTTTTAGAAATATTCTAATACTGAATTATTTAAAGAAATGATTATAATCAAATGTATTAATAAATTATTAATAGATATCCATACCATATTTTAAATTAATCGGATCTTTGCCGCAACAGGCTGCAACCCATCGCTTCTTTAAATCGTCATTCTTATGGAAACTATAATATCTTATATTTGAACCTTTTGTCTTTCTTGCGTTATTATTACACCCAAACATTGCACACCCAGGCATTTTTATTTTTAATTATTGAAAAATTTTCAATTTGACAGATAAAAGTGTGCTTGGCGCGAAGTGAATATCAAATTTTACTCCCTTAGTGACGTCATTGCGCAGACAGGGTGCGTTTTGGTTTCTTTACTGACAGGCACAGGCCACGATCGTGATCTGAGTATACAGACCCGGCACCCAAGGGTCCCGCGAGAATGGCTAAGGGGTGCCGCGAGATATTTAGATGAACAAAAAAAAAATAATAATAAAGAGGCGGGAAAAAAAAGTTAGCGATCGTGAATGTTTTTAAACTTTTCACTTTTCTTGACGTTCAGAAGAAATATTAAGGCTAAAATAATTCCTTTTAATCCTTCCATATTTAATTCATGGCCCTTCGATTAACGAAAAGTGGTGGAAATAACATAAGTAGGGGGCTCCCCCCCAAAAACGATACGGAGTGGGGGAAAACGGAGGTCATATTTGGATTCACGAGGTCATTTTACTTAAGAATCTGATGAAATTATTTCGGAACTCGAAAAAAAATTTCATTACCCCTATTAGTGTTATTTGAAAATCAATGTGATGTGCCTCTTAACCATATTCGATTTTTTGCCCATACCATGAAAACCGTTGGTTTTACTAAAGAATGTTAAAGGACTTTTTTTTAGTAAATTTAATGCTCTTCAAAAAATTACTGATGAACTTTTTTTGTTGGACTAACCGTCTAGGAGTTACAGATGTTAATAGTCAAATTTAGGGGAATCGATGAACTTTAGGGCCGATGAGGCAGGTCTTATCATTATCCGATCGAGCTCAAACTTTCACAATCTACTTTTTACACCAATTGTCAACTTTTAAGAGGTTCCCGCCGAAAATACAGCCAAAAAATTTTTCTCCCCTTATACCTTGCAACCACCCTAATATACATATACTCGAAGGCTGGGTTATCCAATTGAAAGCAAAATGGCTACCTCTGATGCAAAGGGCCCTAACCTTTAACATTTTGTAAAATATATCACATCCCATCATTTTATTGTTAAAAGAAGTTGAATCAAAATAAAAATAACAAATATATCTACTTTTTTTTCAATAAAATGGAAATTTTTACTATAAGAACAAACCCGAAGAGGTTTTCTACACTACAAAAAAAGCCACTTAACAGAGACACCCTTAACTACCCATACATCAAGCGACCGGCCCTTAAAATATTCAGAGCCTATGGATATTTTGCATCAATTGACTTTTTTACTTATGAAATGCAAGTGGTCAAGTTAACTAAGGTGCTATGAGAAATTAAATATATCTCGACACAAAAAATCTGGTGTGACAAGCACGGTGGACAACTTTCTCTTACCGAAGGATAAGAGAAAGTTGTGTGCTGTGCGTCAATCACACCTGATGTTTTGTGATATCACAATTACATTCACTATTCGTACTATTTTATTCTTTTCAATATTAAAATTAGCAAAAGTTCCGACTAAAATTACTCTTTTAAATGTTTTTAAATGATAATAAATAAAATATACAGTAATTTCAGAATTTAACAAATTTCAATTTATTTGAATTGTAATACTTAAAGATAAACAAACTGGTAAGGTTCTTTTAATCTGATTATAATTTAAATGAAAAAATTTATTTTAAGAAAAAATAGTCAGCTTTTACACAAAATTTAAATTAACGATGATATTTCTTCTTCTTCGACCCAGATCTAGATCTTGATCTAGATCTTTTTTTATTTTTTGAACTCATGTTTATGACTTCTTTTATAATCTCTATCTAAATCATATTTATTAGAATTTCGATGACTTTCTGTATCATAATTTTTTGAATTTAAAGTATTATCTGAATTATACTTTCTTGAACTTCGATCTTTTTCGTAATTATTTCTTCTTGAATTTCGTTGATCCTCCATATTATATTTTCTCGAACTACTATTTTTATCTATTTTATATTTTTTTGAATCTGAATCATATTTTCGCCCACTTCGATTAACTTCGAAATTATATTTCCTCGAATTTCGATGGTCTTCTGAATATTTTTTTAAGCTACGTCGTTCTTCAGAGCTTTGACCATCTTTTTGGCTATATTTCTTTGAATTTCCCTGGTCGTCAGACTTTTTCATATCTCTTGAATCTTTATTTTTATCTTGATTCTAAAACAATAAAAATAAATTTAAAAACAATTTTAAAATTACACTCTTCATGTTTGGATTTATATATTTTACCTTTTTTTCTGGTGAATTAATATATTCTATGCCCCGACCTTAAATAAAGAATATACATTTTAAATAATACATGACACCTTTTCTCTCTGCGCCATTCCCTCTTTGACTGCTACTGTCTAAGATATCCAAATTATATAATGAAATGTATTACCTTTTCCTTTCCATTTGTACTTGGCTACACTTTGGCTGAAATCTACATGAATTCTTCGATCGTCAATTAATACATTATCCATTTTAAAATAAGCATCTTCACATGCTTTTTTATCATCAAATTCTATAAATGCATATTGTAAAGAGTTCCCTGTTAATTCATCTTTTATAACTTCACAGCTAAAAAAGAAATATAATGAATTAAATAAAAAATCTTGTAATATGATATGAAAAGTCAAAGATCCTTTTCAGACGGAACACTCGTATCAGTATTCATAGTCAAAAAAAGAACAGCTATGAATACGGGTATCGGTATTTGGTCATTTTGTATCCAGACAGTCCCGAAAAATACAAGTCAATGAGAACGTTCAGACAAGATCCTCTGATCAGTTCTCGCCCGAACACTAGCTTGTGACTGAGTCACTTCTTAAACACTTAGTTTAACAATAACAGCTTCATAGAGTTCACTAAATGTAACATCCGGAAATAGATAATTTTTTATCATCACTAAAAGTTACTTTCTAGTCTATTTACTTAATTGGATGAATCCAAAAATGTCCTTTTACTTTTTTTTATGGAAATTTAAAATGGAACAATAAATTCTTCAGGCCTTAACATTTTAAATAGAACTATTAAAATAGTATCACCAAAATCTAGATTTTTGTAGGTGGGAGTTGACATCATGGACACCGTTGGCCGTGCGGGATTCCGTTGAAATCGAATGTCCCGTCTCAAAAAGACCTTAAGAGTGAAGATAATGTTCATCTCTGCTTTATAAAGATTGATTATATAATAGTATCGCATACAGAGCTGTATTTCTAAATAGGTTAAGAAGGCTGCAGCCTAGAGCGGCAACAAATTCAGAGACAGCAGAATAGCAATTTATTCAAAATTTAAAATCAAGTATTTCAGAGATTAATAATATTTCCCGTACAAATTTAAGAATTAATATTAATATATTGTATAAAACAAATGTATTAAGCAAACATGAACTATAGAGATGGCGGCAAATGGACTTTAGCCTATAGGCGGCATACTCATAAATCCTGCCCTGATCGCATCCAGGCCAAAAATACATAATATATTAGTAAAAGTAAGGCAGTAGTCTCTTACTACAGATACATCCGATTAGTAATTTTAAAGATAAGCATAATTATTTTTTAGAAAGAGGAGAGAACATTAAATAATTTAATTCAATTATAAATCAACCTATTCACCTATTAATTTTTCCAAAACGATTAAAAATAATTTCTAGATCTTCTTCTTTAGTTAGAGGATTCAATTTACAAACAAAAAGGACATTTTCAGGAGGAGCGACATCAGCATGTGGAATATCTCCAACCATTTCTAAAATTGTTGCCTGGGCTTTTGCTTCTTTTGCACGTTGCCTTTCTATTGCTTCCATATTATTTTCTCCTTCTTCGTCAATTTCTTCGTCAGGAGCAATTCGATCTGTCTAAAATAAAATAATTTTTCTTTTAGAGAATAATTAATGCTAATTAAAATTTAATTACATATTTTAAAATTTCGAAAAACTCACTTTTAATTGTTCAGTAGTAGGAACTGGCGAATCATCAGGAAAAATCAATTTTGGTGGATTCAAAAATGGGTCATCTAGAATAATAGTATGAGTGATTCTAAAAAGAAATATATATATATATAAATTAGAGTGTTTCATTTGAAACGAACATTTTTTTATTTTCGCGGACACACAAATAGAAAAATGTTCGTTTCAAATTAGGGTTGGTAGATTCGGGGCCTGAATCGATTTTCGATTTTAGATTTTTAAAATCGAAACCAAATAATAGATTTCGATTTTTGATTTTTTTACAAAAAATCTTTCACTATGCCCATAAGTTGATTTTAAGGTTCTGCTTACGATTTCCAAGCGGTTTGTGGAACAAGAAAAATAGAACATTGCATTACTGATGCCCAAATCAATTTATTCAGTCTTTCTAACTTCTTTAAAGACCAACACATTGTATATGGTATAACATATTTAGTCTTTATAACTTAAGTTTTAACGTTATAGCGTAAGTTTTAACAAACCAAGAGAACTAAACATCAGCTTCTATATTTCTCAAAAAATCTGGTGGGACTCGTCGCACAGCACAACTTTCTCTTATCTTCAGTAAGCGAAAGTTGTGTTCTGTGCTTGTCACACCAGATTTTTGTGTCGACATATATTTAGGTTCCGACAGTAAGCTTAAGGTACATTTCAAGAATTCAAGATTTTTTTTTCTAAAACACCCTTTTTTTCTCATTCACACACACATTCACACAGTCTTTTCGGCAACTTAGGCCATTTAAGACTTTTACGATATCCGTTATTGATAATACACACATATTAGGGGTCCAGGCATTCTTATTTAAGCCATTTGGTATCCAAATGGCTTAAATAAAATCATCGGACTGCCTGGGGTCCGAATCCGCGACTTTTGGTATACGAGGTTAGCATGCTAACCACTACACCAAGCCCCGAGGGCTGAATTCAAGATTAAAATTTATAAACATGGGGAAATATTTATATTTTGTTACCATTGCAACAATTTCTCCTATCTTTCCTATGAAATACAAGAGTGTACTTCAAAATGAGAATATACATTTTAAAGAGCATCTAAAAAATAATTGATTTTTGAATTTTAATCAAAATCGTTAGGGCTATTTTTAAGAAAATCAAAAAAATCTGAAAAACTACCTCAGTAAAGTACTAGTACTTTTTGGCCAATTTTAATTAACCGCTTATTTTCTCGCTCCAGGGGGTGTCTATCTTAAATTCCAACCTCATAGCTCAAATCCTTCAAGCTTAAAATTGAACACAGACGGACAGATCATCTCGCTAAAATCACTTTCTTGGAAAATTGAAAATCGAAAATCGGCCGTCAAAAATCGATTTTTTCAAAACACTGAATCGATTTCGATTTTAATCGAAAATCGAAGCTCAAAATCGATTTTCGATTAAAATCGAAATCGATTCGACCAACCCTATTTCAAATGAAACACCCTAATAACTTAATTATATTTATGAGTTGGAGGGATAATATGAAAATATAAACTGGATGAATTAGGTGAAAATAATGGTAAGGGAATAGTTAAATTTAGTTAAATAGAAAATAGTTAGGGGGTCAGTGGAGTATTACGTAATCAAATCTTGGGTTGTTTTGGGTCTTCTCCCCTTGCTCCTTACGGTATACTTGAATGTGCCTTTAAACTTTACTGGTACTACAGCACTTAGGTGTACAGTATAGAGAAAATGAAATAAAAGGATACAAATATTGATGATAAACTAAAAATAATTCTAAATATACCTGATATCCCTAAATGGTCGATGATTTTGATCACAAATTGCTTCATTTAATTTTCTAAGAACTTCCATGCCCTCGACAATTTCTCCAAATACGCAATGTTTACTATCTAGTGAATGCAAATTTGATCCCAATGTAATGAAAAATTGCGAACCGAACCTTTGAAAAAATTATATTATATTAATTATCTTATTTATATTAAGAGAACATCATATATATGGGTGATTCTACGCATTTAAATTTTAATGGTCAGTGGAAAAAATGTATGTTAAAATAATTATATCATTGATACTGTATTCTTAAATAATAAAGAATATCGTGTTTTATTGGGACCATTTCACGATAACTATTTCATTTTAGGAATTAATAGATGAAAATAGTCATAAATATCTACCATTCAGGGTGTCCCATTTTGTTTGTTCCCGTTTTGTTTGACGTTAATTTATTTATTAACTTGACATAATATTTTTTACCATAATTGAATCGTTTATTTCAGAAACCACATAAGCGACAAAATTTCAAGTCATGTGTTTTTGGTGCTACTGTACAATTTAAAGGTAAATACATCTTTTAGATTATCCCAATAGCATGTTTTTGATTTGGTAAAAAAATATTTGAAGGAGACTAGACCTAACTATACTTTAGCTGCAAAACAGTTTTCTTTAGTTTTCCGAAAGTTGAAAAAAGCGCACTTAGGTGGTTTCTGAAATAAACGATTCAATTATAAACATAAGTAAACCCCAAAACATAATTAATGAAAAGACATTATAAAAGTATTTGTTATTATAAATAATATATAAATAATAAATAATATATTGTTTTCACATGAAAATAACATTCCCTATTCTGCTGAAATTAAAAGATAAAAATTTATCATAAAAACTGCCAAAGGATAACAATGGCCATGAATAACAGGCGTAGTACAGTTTGAAATTAGAAGCAAGCTAACGGCGCTGAGCATAATTCAAATAATATAGCTTCAGTAATTGGTGAATTGTCATAAAGTGTGTTTGGGCCAGTCGATGCAATATTTATTCTGGTAAGTAAATCTCTTTATATTTTATCGTTACGTAACTCTACATTTGTACAATGCAATGTTTATTGTATGTAAATGTCATGAATTGCGTCGAAACTTTGGCAAGAAGGACGCGTATTGTTGTTTTTATACGTTATGTGGTTTTCTCACTTTTTCGGAATCACTTTTCAGACAAATTCACGGGTTCGCATCCCGTCTAATGCGACAAAAATTTATTTCAACTGGATTTAGCTACCAATCAAATTGAAATAAATAGATACGGGGTCTAAATGGCCTTCGATGCAAAAAAAGACCTTAAATGGAATTAAAAAAAAAAAATACCCTCCCACGGGTAGGGACGAAATTTTGTTTCCTTAATATCTTATAGCTATAATATGTATGTTTTTACTTTCATTTACCCTATATATGAAATATATAGAGAGAGAAAGTATTGCGATCATGTCAAAAATTCGATGTCGAGATTTTGATGGATATACATGTTTTGAGGTCCCCTGAGTCCAAAAAAGGGGGTCCCGCAAATTGGTCTGTGTGTGTGTCTGTGTGTGTGGACAGATTTTTAGCATGAAGGAATTGAGCTACAGTGCTGGTCACACCAGATTTTTTGTGTCGAGATATATTTAGTTTCCCATAGCACCTTAGTTTCAAACTTGCATTTTAAATGTTGACTGCTTGAAATAAACTATGGTTATTTTTCAAAATTTTAATCTCATATTTTGACATTTTATACACAATATAGAATCGCAAATAAATACAAATTTTCATAAGAATTGGAAAAAAAAAATTTTAAATGCGTAAAAAGTTTCAAAGAAGACCCCCTTTTGAATCGAAATTAACATACAAATCCCTATAGGAAATTAACATTGGCCAAATGCGAAGATAAGGTGGAAAGGAATTTTAAAAAGAACAGAGACAGACGATAATGTTTGCAAGTGAGGAGAGAGAGAGAGAGAGAGATGTTTTCTCGGAAACAATTAAAGACAGAAATAAAATTAAAAAAAAAATAAATGGGAATTTAAATAATAATTGATTTTTAATCTAATAAAAAGAAAAAGATTTAAATTCGGTTACCATGGCAACCATTTCTCCTATCTTTCCTATGAAGAACAAGAGTAAAGTGGTCTTCAGAAGATTTCAACAGCAAAATGAGAATATACATTTTAAAGAGCATCTAAAAAATAGTTGATTTGTGAATTTTAAAAAAAATCCTTGGAGGGAATTTTGAGAAAATCGAAAAAAACTGAAAAAGTACATCAGTAAAGTACTAGTACTTTTCGGCCGATTTTGTTCAAAAGCTTATTTTGAGCGTCTGGGAAGGTACCTAAGTTAAATATAAAATTTCAATCCGGTAGCTCAATTCCTTCATGCTAAAAATCTGTCCACACACACACACACACGCACGCACGCACACACACACACAGACCAATTTGCGGGACCCACTTTTTTGGACTCAGGGGACCTCAAAACATGTATATCCATCAAAATCTCGACATCGAATTTTGGACATGATCGCAATACTTTCTCTCTATATATATTTCATATATAGGGTAAGAGAAAGTAATAATGAATATTAAATTGAACAGAGGATTATTTGTTTCTGGACACAAAAAATCCAAATAGCGTAGAATCACCCATATATATATATTCTAAAAAATCTAAAATCGAATTATTTTTTCTAGTAAAAATATTTACATATTCTCTCCACAGTTGACCATAGATAAAAGACCAAAACGATCATGTAAAATCGGTGGTCTTAAATCAGCTTCAAAATATTTGGCATTGTCACCCATAAAAAAACTGAAAGCAAAAAATAAAATAAAAATCTTATTCAAGTTTTAATTATTTTCTTTTTATGAATTATATATAGACTATATAATGTCTCAGGTGCCGAAATGTGATAAGATACTGTCAAAATATATATTTTATAGGTAAACTGTTAAATTATGTAGCATTTTAGTAGTCCTTATGAGAAAAAGGTTGAGAAAAAATGTTTAAAGAATAGAATTAAGTCTTATAATAATATGTGTAAATGAAAATATTTAAGAAAATAAATTTCTTGATATGCTAATAAATGAATTTAGTTTTCTTCTCTTCTCCCTATTGGAAAAAATAATACCCGTTAGTGTGAATAAAAATAAAATAATAATTACCTAAAAATCGATTGTCCATTTGTCCCTTTGCCGGTGGGATCACCAGTTTGTGCAATAAAATCAGTTTGTATTGAATGAAATAAAGATAAATTATAATACTTCATTTTACAGAGCTTTAGAAAATTTAAACATACTGCAAAAAAAAGATGATTAAAATAAGGTTAATTTTAAAAAATATAAATTTTAATCAACTTACTTTTAGGTCTTTCCGATATATATAAATCAACAGTAATATCTCCCAGTGTTGTTTCAATTACTACAGACATCTTTATTTATTTGAAAAATAATAATTAATAAAAGATTATTTTTATTATTTAACTTGGTATAATTTAAATTTGGAATATAACCTTATTTTTTGAAAAATATATTTAAAATCAAAAGTTTTAAAAAGTCAAATGTTTTTATAGATAATGCAGTGTGGGATGTGATTTTAAAATAAACATTGAAAATTACAAAACACTAATAATATAAATAATAGGTTTGTTCGTTTATCGCCCGACGTGGATGGGCACAAGTAGCCCAAGCCCACATTTCCCCAGATACACGCCTTCTCACCCCCTCTCTATGTGAAAACTAACATAGCTGTCAGGCTACTTTTGGATGCTCTTGTGCTGTTCTGGGGTGTGCTTTGGGCTGCCCCGGAACCTTACCCAGACCTCACCAGACAAAACACGACTCGCACATGTTTTCCTTCAATTGCATATGTTCCCGCCTACTTGTCGATAAAGTAGTAAGCCACTTTACCACCCTAAAAACTCAAAGAAGCCGTGAAGTTAGCAGCAAACCTGGTTTAATTAAAAAATCCCTTGTTTCTAACTTCACTTTTTGTTTGGGATTTTTTGGAGTTTTTTTTAAATTTTTATTCACTGCCTAAACCTTGATGCTTAAAAAACTATTTAGTTTATTGAATAATCCAACACCTCAATAGATAAAAAACCTAAAAAAATTTTTTTTGTGTTGACGATACATTTGTATTCAAGATTGTATTTGTTACCATAGCAACCATCACATCTCTCCTATCAAGTACAAGAGCAAAATGTGCTTCAAAAGATTTCAATAGAAAAAATTTTCTCATTTTGCATTTTAAAGAGCATCTAAAAAATTATTGATTTTTGAATTTTAATCAAAATCGTTGGAGCGAAAAAATTTATATTAAAATTAGGAGCTAAAACTTGGCATGAATTTTTTTTTATAGATTTGCAACCGATTTAGGACTATCATTGAAAAAAAAATCGAAAAAGTCCAAAATAAGAATCACCCTAATATATTTAACAAGACATGTGAGTGTTCTAATATATATATATATATATATATATATATATATACGTATATATATATTAAAGAAAAATAAAATAAATATCATTTAATGCTTAAAACATCTTGTTCCAAGATTTAATATAAATAGAAAAAAGATTAAAATGAAATTAGTTAAAATACAATTTTTTTAAATTTTTACAATTTTTTAAATTTAAATCATGGAATATCAGGGAAGGATTTTAATCTATAACTGAGAAAATTGATCTTAAGGTAGCAACTCTTCGAAGTGAACATGTGTTTTTCTAAAAAATTGTACCGCGCTAACTTGTCGCTAACTTCAATCTGTACAACTTTCTCTTACCCTATTTTTACACCTGGTATGAATCACGTGTAAATTTTCCCGTCCACCGGCACCCTGCCGGCACCCAATGCGAGAAAAACAAACACCTGGGAGCGGGCAAGTGCTTACCAGGCTCCGCCCACTTGCTTGAGGGGCGGGACTTGGGAGCTTGCCCATGGATGCTCAATTTTGAACCAAACACCTGGGAAATTACCCAGGGTTACCCAAGGATAGAATCAAACTAAGAGGAAGTTACCCTAACTCCGCCCCATCTCCGTCCTAACTCCGCCCACTTTTTCTAATCAAACGACGTTTTAAAGCACATTTCGGGCAATGGGTATCCAATGTGCATCCAATTGCAATAAACGAACAAACCTAATAATTAAAAAAACAAGATTATAATAACAGAGGATATATATATATATAAAGAGAGAGAGAGAGCATAGATAATAGCCTGTCAAACTTGTCAAACATTTCGGAGGCAGAGCTATAGGTGGCGTTCGAAGCATGGCTCCGCTCCGCTCCGCTCCGCTCTAAGCAATATGCTCTCCCAAATCACTCAACACCGAAATATATTGAACCTAATGATGATGAATGATATGCATATGGTCTGTGTGCATAATGTCAGAAGAGTTATCTAAAAATCTTGGAGTGCACCATGGGCAGAGTTGGCAAGTTTTATCCCGCCGAGTATAATACACGGTTTTATACATGTATAAAACTATCACGGATAAAACTAGGCCGATGTATAAAAGGTATAAAACTGTAAAAAACCAACCCCTCCCCCTGAAAAAACAGCTTAAAAGCTTTTCATATTTTATAATGTTCTAAAGCATTGACGATGTTGTTTGCTTTTTATTTAGTGAATAATATAATCAAAATGTTAATAATTGAAAAATGAAATTTTATTTGAATTTTCTTTTCTCGTCGGGTTTGCGCATGCGCATCCAAGTTTTATACATTTAATACGTTTTATACGTTTTATACAAGTTTTATCCGCAATTTTTGTATAAAACTGCAAAATCGTGTATAAAAAACCAACTCTGACCATGGGGCTGCAACTCACAGGATTTGACAGCTGAAAATATTCTCCGGCAGTTCGACTGTGTCGCTAGCGTCGCCCCTTGACTCCGCCCACCAAAGCCTATTCCTTCGTTTGAAAAGCAACATGCAACCCAACCATAGCTGGCATAGATAATTTTCCATTCCATGTTCCATACATATTACATGTGCTCAGAGTTGGGTTTTATACACGATTTTGTAGTTTTATACAAAAATAAAACGTATAAAATGTATAAAACTTGGATGCGCATGCGCAAACCCGACGAGAAAGGAAATTCAAATAAAATTTCATTTTTCAATTATTAACATTTTCATTATATTATTCACTAAATAAAAAGCAAACAACATCATCAATGCTTTGAAAACATTATAAAATATGAAAAGCTTTTAAGCTGTTTTTTTTTCAGGGGGGTTGGTTTTTTACAGAGTTTTATACTTTTTATACATCGACCTAGTTTTATCCGCAATAGTTTAATACATGTATAAAACCGTGTATTATACTCGGCGGGATAAAACCTGCCAACTCTGGTATTCGTAGCCCGTAGCGCTAAGCGCTTGTGATTGTGAAGCTGGGCGCTGGGCGCTGGGCGCTGTTGCTGTTGCTGGCGCTGGGCGCTTTCCTTGCTCTGGCGTTCGTGTCGATCTCGATCTCGATACTCTCTGCGTGAGTCGAGTCGCCTAGCTTAATGTTTATATCATCGGCTTCCACGGATTGATATATTCACTTATTAAAACATTTTTAATTTTAAATTTCTATTCTATATTGATTGTATAGTCGTCTAAAGTATTTATTTATTTGTTTTGTTAGTGTTTCTAAATTCTAATTGTGATAATATTAATCTTTAAATGTGTTATTAAGTGTTGAACTTGTGGACTATTTTGTTTGCTCTAAATCCAAAGCATTTTAGCCAGTCAACGATGGTGGGGAATAGGTGAATAATATTGTTTGGCGCGTCCATATTATTTCTCTCCGAAATATTATATCAATTAATTATATAGTATTAATTTTACCAAGTATTAGTAATATTACACCTAATCTACTATGGATACGTGTTTATTATTTCAACATTCTTTTATAAAAGTTTATAGAATGACCATGTCAAACTAAATCTATTTAGCTGGTTGCACTCGAAAGGATAATAAATAATAAAAAAGAAAATATCTGAATTTTCAAAGTGTTTATATATTGAAAAATGAAAAAAAAAGTGCTGGAACATTTTTTTCAAGTAAAGAAAAAATAATTGTGCTGTGAATTTAGTATTATGATTATTTCCTTTTGCTTATTACTTGGGAACAGAAATGGCCACTCTGGTGGGAAAAGTCCGAATCAATCATGTTTTAAATCTTTTATTCTTAATTTTTTGTAATATGTATAATAGATAAATAAAAAGATCGAAAATTGTTCTGTTTAGTTTGTTTAATAACAAGTTTACAAGTTTAAAAAGTGAATCGCATCATTCTCCTATGTATAAACACAAACTTTAGGAGTGGACCCATAAAATGGGAGTCATTGACATAATGGCTGGACACTTATGCAATTGTTTTAATAGTTTTTCACCATTCAAGATTTCATTCATCTAAATAGGTATTTATTTTTATTCCATATGTAAATATTATATATATATTCACACTTCCCTTATAGACCTCTTTTCTGTTTACTTAATTAGGTCTCTTGCATGACTTCCCTGTTTTCTATTTTCATTTCGCACAGGACATAGGTTTTCTTCTTTTTCCAATAGTGACATGATTATTAATGTCCTGAGTCTTGTCACAGTGGATGGAATTTCGATTGTCATCTTGACATGTCGACTTAAAATAAAGACAAGTTGACAAAAATGTTTTTGCTTATTTAAGATTGAATGGATTCATCACTTTAAAGAGAGGGAATAGGAAAGAATCGAGTAAAATATACATAAACATTTTTATTTTATCCTTTTTTCATTGATATCACATTCGATTTTGTTTATTTAGAATTGAACTGAATGATCCAAAATATCATTTTTTGACAGCTTTGGGTTATATATATATACTTTTAAACCTATCAGATAGAACTGGAAAGAATGAAATATTATGTTATTCTTACAAAAACAGACTACACTAAGTGACAAAAGCATATCCAGCATCCATGTATTTCCTATGTGATTAAATATTTAATTGTTTATATAAAAGGTGAATGAATATCTTATTGCATCTGTTTTCATTAAAAATTTTTCATATTTTTTTAAATAACAATGAAATAATCACATGATCTTCATAAGATTCTCTTGAAATTTTAACTGTTTCATAGAAAGAATTTAACATATTCCATTCCTATCTCATAAGTTCGAAGAAAGATCTTGTATATTCCCTGAAAGTGTCAACAAAAGATAATAAACATTTTAGAACTAAGAAAAATCATAACTTTACTTAATCCCTGGGCATTAAAGGTTCTTTCTCAATTACTTTTTCTATTCATTCGAAATATTTTATTCATTTTGATTTTGATGTGCTGAATAATTATGAAAGTGGTCTAAACTAAAATTTGGTTGTTTGAGATATTTACTTAAAGTGTTAACATTATAACTTTTTAAAGAAAAAAGGATTTATGTTTTTTTTTTTTAAGTAAAATACCTTATCAATTTTTATTGCAGTGTGTTATATTCTATTCTTGACCAGGAATATTTATAGATGAGTATTATTAATATCTGGATTAACAAGTTCCCGAGACTTTCTCTTTTCTGCACCTGTATATTGAAATCCATATATATATTTTCTAACAAGTTGTATTGTGGTCGTACAGTTTAATTATATAGAAATATTATAAAAAATAATTATAATTAATTATATCTAAAAATTATTTTCACAAATAGTTTTATATTTATATATATTTTTAATTTAATTTGAGCAGGAATTAGATATTTTTAATATTACATGTACCAGTATGTTTAAATAATACTTCAAAATCCATGTAGAATCTTAAATTTTTTGCTTGGCCCACTTTCTTAATATATACCATATTGATAAATTTAAATAATATCTACCACTTGTTTTTACTAGGTAATAAAATATAAAAGCATCACTTATGATCTGGAAAATTTCCACCACTAGGGGTATGGAAATAAAATTTCCCTCATCAAACAAAGCGACTTGATCCGAGAATCTTCACACAGTAACATATATATATATATATATATATATGCGTTTCTCCACTAATTGGAAAATCGCAATCCCAGGCAAATTTTATATAATACATCTTATTATTTCTGAATAATAAGTATTAATATAGACAATATAATATCTATTCTTGGAACCCAATCGCTTATTATAGTGGAGAATTGGAGATATCAGCCAAATTGGGATTGTCCAGGTTAATAAAACTCCCAGGATAAGACGTTTCGGCCTGAATTTATTTGGCCATCTTCAGTTATTGGGAATTATGAACATAATGCAAGTGCACATGTGATCAAACCAGGACTCGTCAATAATAAAATTTATTTGCTTCATACAAAATTATATTGTTCCTGTGCCCAAGCTCAGGGATAATTCAAACTCAACTGTTTAAAATAACAATTTAATTTAAAAAACAGTAGTCTAATGTTGTCCTCACTTTTTTTGTACAGTCCCTTGTTGCAATTTGAAAATTGCACTGACATCACACTATGCATCGGCGAGGTCGTTAGATCATGAAATGTAACGCAATTCAGTGTGAAGTTCGTTCCCTATGCAGAGTTATGCGGGCTGACGCCATTTAGTCACTGTTACCACTGCGTTTGTCAGTGAACTCGAGTCTCGACGGCTAGTTTTAACAGTCCCCGTGCAGGCATTATCTTAATTGTTTGAAGTGTTAAAATTTGTAATGTTCTTTTTTAAATAATTACTTATCGAGTATGTTATCACGTGTGCCTTTTCAATTTAAATAAATTTAAAAGGATTTTATGCTATGTAACTATATATGTAAAAAAAGCAATCTTTTGGGCACAGTCCCTTGTCAATTCAAGGGGTTTTTACTAATACTTATTATTCAGTAATGGGGCTGTTTCTTTCTGGATCTAACCTGCCATATAGCTCAGCACTCACTATTATATTTCAAATTTCATAAAATAAAAATATTTATTTATTGTAAACAAATCTTCAAGGATACCCTGGACCATAACTCACAAAATATAAGGAGGAGAAAGGCTTTTTGCAGATTCACATTTCATTTTGTAATGCCTTTCATTGTACGGAATTGTTTTTTTTTTTTTCAATATTTAACAAAAATATGCTTGGGACAAAAATGTCAAAAAATTTTCCAATTAGCAGAGAAACGCCCATATATATATATGACTGTGTGAAGATACTTTGATGAGAGAAATTTTATCCCCATACTCGTAGTCGTGGAAATTTTCCAGAACATGAGTGATGCTTTTATATTTTATTACTTAGTAAAAACAAGTGGTAGAAATTATTTAAATTTATCAATAATGGTATATATTAAGAAAGTGGGCCAAGCAAAATATATATATATATATGTTCTGGAAGGTTTCCGCGACCGGATGTATGCAAAGATAAGTTTTCTCGGGTTAAGTCGCGTGGGGTGCTGAGATTTACTCGACGTTTCGGCTCTCCTTTTGGAGCCATTTTCAAGAGAAGGAAGTTAGGAGGTAATGGTGGAGGGGGTTGTTTACGGGTTCGCAGTCTTCCTAGTCCCCAGGTCAATTTGGTGGATGACTCAGAGGCGTGGATTGGTCTCTGAGAGCTGGAGGAAGGTTGGGTGTGTGTAATTGTGTTCGGTTTAGATTGACTACGGGCCTCAATCTACACCGACTTGGGGAGTAGGCAGATTGAGGCCCCGTAGTCAACCAAAACCAAACACAATTACACACACCCAACCTACCTCCAGCTCTCAGAGACCAATCCACGCCTCTGAGTCATCCACCAAATTGACCTGGGGACTAGGAAGACTGCGACCCCGTAAACAACCCCCCTCCACCATTACCTCCTAACTTCCTTCTCTTGAAAATGGCTCCAAAACGTCGAGTAAATCTCAGCACCCCACGCGACTTAACCCGAGAAAACTTATCTTTGCATATATATATATTTATGTACTTTTTTCAGTTTTTCGCTTATATCTCGTAAGTAAGCATATTTTGTGCACCATAATAGATTACAAAGTAGTAGATCAATAAATTTGCTAAAATTTGGTTGATAAAACGAATATGTAGACCCAATATTAACCGAGATACGTCCGATCAAAGTTTCTATTTGTTTTACATTTCGAGAAACTGTCTAATTTTGATCGGTCGTATCTTGGTTAATAATGGGTCTACACATTCGTTTTGTCAACCAAATTTTAGCAAATTTAATGCTCTACAATTCTGTATCGTACTATAGTGCGCAAAATATGCTTAGATTACGAGATAAAAAAACTGAAAATTTTGAGGGGTCCTTGAGGTCGAAAACTTAAAATAGACATCCTTGAGTACCATCAAATAACCCGTAAAAATTTATTCAAGCAAATGTCAGCTCAATACATTATTAATAAATAAGTATTGTCTAATGCAGCGTATTCCAAACTGTGAGTTGCCCCTCCCTAGGGAGGCGCGGACTAGTCTACGGGGAGGCGCGAATATTAGCCACAGCGAGCAATTTTTCAATTGATTGCAAGTTTTAAAAATAAAATAATAAATAAGAATAAATTAAAAAATATTTTTATACAGGCCTAAATTTATATTTTTTGGCATAAAAAATTTTTGATTTTTATAACATAATGTTTGGAAACCACTGGTCTATTGTATACATTTTTCAAATCGTTGCAACCTACAAATGGAGGGAAACTTTAGAGACTGGAAACAAAATGCATCGCTTCAAAACCATAGAGAGAGAAGACCTAAGGACTGAAAAATCAAGATTGATGGTGGGGGAGAGATCGATAAGAACAATGGGACCAAAATTCTTTAATATTTTGCCAAATCATATTAAAAACTCATTGAATGTAAATATGTTTTAGAAAAGATTAAAGTCATTTTACTTTCTCTTACCCTATATATGAAATATATATAGAGAGAAAGTATTGCGATCATGTCAAAATTCGATGTCGAGATTTTGATGGATATACGTGTTTTGAAGTCCTCTGAGTCCAAAAAAGTGGGTCCCGCAAATTGGTCTCTCTGTGTGTCTGTGTGAGTGTGTGTATGTCTGTCTGTGGGTGTGTAACGATTTTTAGCATGAAGGAATCGGATTGAAATTTTATATTTAATTTAGGTACCCTCCCGACACTCAAAATAAGCTTTTGAACAAAATCGGCCAAAAAGTACTAGTACTTTACTGATGTATTTTTTCAGTTTTTTTTTTTTTTTTCGATTTTCTCAAAGTTCGCTCCAACGATTTTGATTAAAATTCAAAAATCAATAATTTTTTAAATTATGTTTAAAATGTATATTCTCATTTTGCCGTTGAAATCTTCTGAAGACCACTTTACTCTTGTACATCATAGGAAAGATAGGAGAAATGGTTGCCATGGTAACAGAATTTATATCTTTTTCTTTTTAGATGAAAATTCATATAAATCAATTATTATTCAGATGCTCTTTAAAAAGTATATCAGTAATATTTTGTGAAAATTGTTTTAAGTACACTTTGCTGATGTAATTCAGTTTTTTCAAATTCACTTACCGGCACTTCCTTCCATAGAGCCAATGTTAAATCCCTATGGGGATTTGCATGTTAATTTCGACTCAAAACGGGGTCGGTCCCCTTTGGAACTTTTTACACATTTAAAAAATTTTTTTCCAATTATGAAATTTTGTATTTATTTAAGATTGACTTTTGTGTATAAAATATCCAAATATGAGATTAAAATTTTGAAAAATAACCATAGTTTAATTTCAAGCACTCAACATTTAAAATTCACAGAGCCTATGGAAATTTTGAATTAATTGACTTTTTTACTTTTTACTTATGAATTGGAGGTGGTCAAGTTTGAACCTAAGGTGCTTTGGGAAACTAAATATATCTCGACACAAAAAAAAATCTGGTGGGATCAGAACGGTGCACAACTTTCTCTTTCCGAAGGGTAAGAGAAAGTTGTGTGTTGTTAGCAAATATATATATATTAAAGAAGTGAAAATAAATGAAATGAAATGAAATGATGTCCGGTGTTCATATTAGTATATATATAGGATAAATCTATTTATTGATATCATATTAAATGCTTGAATGGAAGCAAGGGCTCTTTTTTTATTCTAATTTTATACTAATATATTTTCATTATAATTATTTAATTATTAAATGATTGATTTTTAAATGAATCCATTCATTTTTTATATAAGCAGAAATTCTTTAGACATCTTTAAAATAAATTGAAATTAGTACATATAATAATTGTAGATTTCGATCTGGGCTCGTTAGGTCCTTCTACCGAGCACCAAGTCCACAAGAATTGTACCTTGTCTTTAGGACCATGCGTGATCAGGATGGTTGAAGCAGAAGTGCTCCGCTCAATTCCACAATGAATGGCGAAATTCCGAGCGTACCAATCACCACGCTGGCCGGCATCTCAAGTCTTACAGACTGTAAGTTAATTATTTTTTTAATAAACATTACTTGTTCTTTAAAGGTCTTATTTTCTTTATTATTTTTATTTTCAGTGTTGCCGGAAATGCCACTGCCATCACCGTTGCCTCAAACTTTAAGTAACAAATCACTTTTATTTCATCCCCGCGTGGCCGAAGAGGCGCAAATACTTTTAAGCGTTCGTGATGAAGCTTTAGTTCCACAACTTATCCACTCTTTAGTACAAACATCATCAGATCACATGTAAATATATTTTTTATAATTATTTATTTTGATAAAAATTTCGAATTTGAAAATATCTAAAAATCTATTTGTATATATTAATATATATATAAACCGGGGTCGATATTCAACGTCTGATCTTATTTGTCATACACCAGAATCTTTTAACAAGCTAAATATCTAACCTATAATCGTTCTTTATTATTTATTCATTATCGAAATAGTTTTAAAATTATTTAAAACAATTTTAATAAAATATAAAATATTCAATTCCATATTTGCATAATAAAGATTTAAAGAGGTCAGTAATATATCATCTGCTAGTATTTATCTATTTATACGATAGAATATTTTTTATTAAGAATGACAAGAAGAAAATTGAATTGTAAATACCCTTTTCGAAATGCAGACGTTATTGAATCCTCTTAACTCTTAAATAAGATCTTTCAAATAAAAATAAATCTTAATTTGTATTTATTTATTTTTTTGTTAATAGCGAATTAAAAGATCACTATGCGGGAACGGAACATCCAGCAGAGCATCAGCAGAATATACCTGAGCTCCTTAAAGCAATTCTTCAGAGGAATCCTAGTGTTTTTAAGGGATCAAGCCTTGCCGGCTGGCCCGGTCAGGCGACCGCCGCCTCTCTTGTGGCCAATTCCCACGCCAGTCCTGGAAGTGGGTTCGGTCATCCGCAACAACAACAACAACAACAGCAGCAACAGCCTGCATCTCAGCAGCAACCTCCGCCAATGCCGCCCAATCTCTCCGTCGCGAATAACCATGTGCTTGTGCATTCGGGACAAAATACGCAACCCTTACACCCGTCCATGCTAAACACAGCAATGGTCGCACAAAATCTTCTTCCCTCCCCATCACATTTAACACAACAATCACAACAAGCAGCAACTCAAATCGCTGTTCCATATTCGCACTCGCCCTCCATCAATCACCTGCTTATTGGCACAAACCCGCATTCTCGAGCATCGATTCCGATGTCTTCTCACCCCGTTGCGATCCCTTCGGCATTGGAAGAAACTAACGACCATATGAATCTGTTACTTTCTGGTCCAAGTGCTAGTGAAACGACTACATATGGTAGTCATACTCCATATGCCCCCACACCATCGGATGCCCATCAAGCACATTTACCCCCTCAACCCCAACCCACTCAAATGCAACATCAAGTGAGATCATCAATGCATCCCATTGCGGCACCTTTAGATGGACAACAACGTGTCAATTGTGTTTCTTTGTTAGATCAGAATCGTACTGCTAATGGTGTTATCGATTCCTCTTCACAATCAACTGAATCTTGTACTGTGAGCCCTGGAACAATGGCAACTCGAACTGAAGATGTGGTGTCGAGCAGCCCCCGGACTCAAGCAAGCCATTTGCCTGGTTCATCGCCAGCTCAGGCTGCAGTGGCTCCTGTCCCTCCCAATGTCATTTTTAAAGAACCTGTGGTTAAACTTGAACCCTTAAAACATGAACTATTGCAACTTCAACTTCATCAACAACAGCAGCAACATCCACAACAACAACATCAACAATCAGCGCCCACCACTCAATCGAAAATGAATTCGACTTCTGCAGCAACAGGGAAAATGAAAATACCAATAGTGCGGCTAAATCGTTTATCAGCTGAGGTAAGAGTCATATCACAGTTTATGTCTAATTCATTTATTATAGTTTTTTTTATTTAATTTTATTGTTATACTTCTTGTGTGATCATTATTTATTTAAAACAAACAATAAATCATAAAATGAACTGGTTATTTAAATAAAGTGACATATAACAAGTTTTTCTGGATTGACAAAATCTTGTTTAAGCTCAATTTGGATTTTATTTCTTAATTCGTCTCCATTCATTTTATATTTTTATTTATAGTTATACTGTATTTATTAAAAGTAATTTTGTTAAATATTGTTTGAGATAAATATTATTCACAAAGGAGCGATGATGATAAAGCTCAACATATCGAAATGTTAATCCAAAAAAAAAAAAAAAATTTATCTTTATACATAGACAAGCTGTGAAGGGCGCGGCGAAGCAGCGCCCTTCTCGACTTGACCCTGACAGGCGGGATGTGATCAGTAGTTTTTCCCATAATTTTAAAGCCCATAAGTTTTTGCCCAAATGAAAAGACACCAATGGCGGATACAAAGGGGGGAAGGGTAATAACCCCCCTGTATCCGCCATCCGGGGGGGGGTAAAGGGTAATTACCCCCCCCCCCCCGAGATTTGAAAAAAATTACTTTTTTTCGCAAAAAAATTTATTTTTAATGTAAAATTTTAAATATTAATACTTAAAAATTTCATTTGTATTTATATTCTGGCAAACAAGTACAGAATGCGCCTTTAAATTACCGAAATTAAGAAAAAATTGAGTGCTGTGCGACCAGTCACACCAGATTACCCCCCCCCCCCCAGAAACTCCTCTGGATCCGCCCTTGAAAGACACTGAATCAAGTTTAAAATTTGAATATTAAAAGAAAAAAAAATATTTCTAGGAAATTTGATATTTATATTTAAAATAAAAAATTCTACCCTTGAAAAAGTGTCAAAAGAGAAAAGTTTTAAATGGGAAAAGGAAAAAATCAAAAAGGTTCTGAGTGTAACAAAAGCTATATTATCCGCATCAGAAAATTTTTTTTAAATGTTATGTTAATATTAAAAAGGTTATTGGCCTTAGCAGCAGTGATGATTAAAATAGAGTGATATTTTCCCCAGGCCTATTCTGGAGATACTTCCTAACAAAAATTACTTTGGAAACAAAATTATTTTTTTAATATAAGAGAGAAAATTTATCAAAATACATATTTATGATAAATACTTAGTAGCTATATTTTAATAAATTCAGAATATTTTGCGGAAAATGAAATGAAGAGAGACATCGAGATTCAGGACTGTTCCGCAATATTCAAGATTGATGGTAACCCTTGGATAAAAAGATGAGTGAAAAATGATTTTTTTGCTATGATTTGAAGATATCTAGAGAAAAAAATTGAAAGAATCTCTTCAACCATTCAAAAAACTAAAAATAAAAGTTTCTTTCATTTTTGAAGAAATTTTAAGTATCCTAAACAATGTAAGATTAAAATAAAAAGTCATTATATTTTTACAAAATTTAATTTAAAATTTGACACATATTGGATAACTGAGATATTTTATACCATTCAAAAGATATAGAGAAAAAATTGAAAGAATTGCTAGAATCTCTTAAAGTAATCAAAAAAAAAAAAAAAAAATTCTTTCATCTTAGAAGAAATTTTAAATACCTTAAATAATGTCTGAATGAACTGAAATGGTGCATTTTTTTACAAAATTTAATCTAGCATTAAATATAAATTTTTTTAGGTATTTCATAAAAAATACTATTAATTAAAGCATTTGAAACAATATTCCGTGCTTAACTCAATTTTGAATTTTTTGGTCTTTGACACACCATTGCATAACAGGGTCCATATAAGATATTGATTATCGTTTAAAAGATATGGCCATGAATATGAAAAAAATTAATCAGAAAAAAATTTATTTATTATTTTATCGCAAAAATGTAAAAAAAACAATCGGCTAAAAATGAGTTTTTTGCAATTTAAAATAAATGGGTATTACATTTTCATGATTTTGGATTTTTCTGGAAAAAAGCACATGGTACTGAATCAAATAAAAAAAACGCAAATGTCTAGCTTGTCTAAATACAAAGGTGTTTAAAAAGACATCAAAAAATGAATTTTTTCATGTTATTTTTTTCACACTTGAAAAGTAAATAGAAGAAAGGGGTTGATGAAAAAATTACCTGACTAAAAGTATAGGATGAGAGGATCATTCTAGAAAAAAAATTCATTAAAATCGGACTTTAAATACTGAAGCAAAAAAATAATGAAAATGAACTGAAGACTCTGCAAAGTCATCAACAATGAGGTTCTTTTAGCACAAATTATTTATATATGTAAACAAACCACAAACATACTTAAAAGATGTTTGTCATTTTCAAGATTTAATGCAGATTATCGATCATTTCGGTTATTGAAGATATCTTAAACCGTTTAAAAGATCTGATTGAAAAAGTGAAAAAATATCTTGAAATTATTGACAAATATCGAAAAATGGAGTTTTTCGTCTCTTAAAAAAAGTGGTACAACTTTTTTATGATTTTTGATAATATTTTTGATCATGTAAATCTGTACTTGAATGAATTTTGTTTATGATTATCTAATTAATATTTTTAAACCCTTGTAATTATAAAGGTTAATAAAATTATTGATGTTGATCACATTTAAAAGGTAAATAAGGAATATTCTTATTTTTATATTTCTGTTAAAGTCATTCAGAAAAACCTATAAAACTTTTATTAAAGCCTCTTATGCTTTTATATTCAATAGTTTTATAATTTTTCGTTTATTTTTATCTGCATATAAATGTTTTTTATTCTTTATTTTCAGGACCAAGCATTAATGCAAAAAAGTATATCAAAATTTGCTGAAAAATCTCCTAATCTCGCAAGTAAATTAGGAATAACAGTAAAAAATAAAAATTCCCATTTAAATGAATCTCACAACATTAAATCTGAATCTGACAGCGAAGATGATCATAAAAAGAAGCCAAAATATTTTAAAGCCAGAGAAAAAGAACGCGAAATGAAACGCCAACGAGGTAACGTAACAATTTAATAACTTAATATAAATTTAATATTTTAAAATTGCTTTACAAGCATTTTCGCCCTGGCGGGCGGCGCGCCGCCCGCCAGGGAGAGACGCCGCGGCGTCTCTCCAAAGAAAAATTAATATTTTCAGAAAATTTGATAGGCTATTTATTTAAATTTAAGAAAAAATTCTACCCATTAAAAAGTGACAAAAGAAAAAATATTAAATTTGAAAAGGAGAAAACCATAAAGGTTCTGAGTCTAACAAAAGCTATTATCCGCTTCTGTAAATTGGTTTGAAATGTAAATACCTTTTTGATTTTGGAGCTTTTTGACACTAGCAGCAGTGAGGATTAAAATATTTATTTATTTGAGTTACACCCTTTCCCTTTTCTGGTTTAGGGTCAAAAAATACATATTTACAAAAATTGATTTTTATTCTAAATGTTATCTTTTACTCCTCCTTTAGTTCCTTTACAACTTTACAACTGCTTCCCACTTAATCCAGAGGTTACACATTTCACTCACCGGTCTCTTTCTTAGTAATTTTTTACTTTCTCGTACCCTATATATGAAATATATAGGGAGAGAAAGTATTGCGATCATGTCCAAAATTCGATGTCGAGATTTTGATGGATATACATGTTTTGAGATCCCCGAGTCCAAAAAAGTGGGTCCCGTAAATTGGTCTGTGTGTGTGTGTGGACATTTTTAACCATGTAGGAAATGAGCTAGGAGAAATTTTATATTTAAGTTAGGCACCCTCTGAACTCGCTTTAAACAAAATCGACCAAAAAGTACTAGTACTTTACTGATGTACTTTTTCAGTTTTTTTCGATTTTCTAAAAATTCGCTCTAACGATTTTTTTTTAAATTCATAAATCAACTATTTTTTAGATGCTCTTTAAAATGTATATTCTCATTTTGCCGTTGAAATCTTCTGAAGACCACTTTACTCTTGTTCTTCATAGGAAAGATAGGAGAAATGGTTGCCATGGTAACCGAATTTAAATCTTTTTCTTTTTAGATTAAAATTCATATAAATCAATTATTATTTAGATGCTTTTTTAAAAAATCTGGTGTGACTGGCGCACAGCACACAACTTTCTCTTACCCTTCGGTAAGAGAAAGTTGTGCACCGTGCTGGTCACACCAGATTTTTTGTGTCATTTTAAATGTTGACTGCTTCAAATAAACTATGGTTATTTTTCAAAATTTTAATCTCATATTTGGACATTTTATACACAATATAGAATCGTAAATAAATACAAAATTTCATAAGAATTGGAAAAAAAAATTTTAAATGCGTAAAAAGTTCCAAAGGGGACCCCCTTTTGAATCGAAATTAACATACAAATCCCTATAGGAAATTAACATTAGGCCTATGAGAGAAGGCGGAGAGACAGGCGATAATGTTTGCAAGTGAGAGAGAGAGAGATATATATGTTTTCTCCTAAGCAATTAAAGACACAAATAAAATTTAAAAAAAATGGGAATTTAAATAATAATTGATTTTTAATCTAATAAAAAGAAAAAGATTTAAATTCCGTTACCAAGGCAACCATTTCTCTTTCCTATGAAGAACAAGAGTAAAGTGGTCTTCAGAAGATTTCAACGGCAAAATGAGAATATACATTTTAAAGAGCATCTAAAAAATAGTTGATTTATGAATTTTAAAAAAAATCCTTGGAGGGAATTTTGAGAAAATCGAAAAAAACTGAAAAAGTACATCAGTAAAGTACTAGTACTTTTTGGCCGATTTTGTTCAAAAGCTTATTTTGAGCGTGTGGGAAGGTACCTAAGTTAAATATAAAATTTCAATCCGGTAGCTCAATTCCTTCATGCTAAAAATCTGTCCACACATACAGACGCACACACACACACACACACAGGCCAATTTGCGGGACCCACTTTTTTGGACTCAGGGGACCTCAAAACATGTATATCCATCAAAATCTCGACATCGAATTTTTGACATGATCGCAATACTTTCTCTCCTATATATTTCATATATAGGGTACGAGAAAGTAAAAGTATATCAGTAAGATGGATATAGGATGACTTGGCTTCATCGGGTCAAGAAAGACATGACCGAGCTTGGCCTGTCGGAGACAACAGCATTGGATAGGGGGGAGTGGAGGGGAAGAATAAGGTCCGCCGACCCCGCACCGCGGGAATAATCAGGCGAGGACAGAAGAAGAAGAAGATATCAGTAATATTTTGTTTGAAGTACATTTTACTGATGTATTTCGGATTTTTCAAATTCATTTTCCGGCTCTTCGTTCCATAGAGCCAATGTAAAATTCTATGGGATTTGTATGTTAATTTCGATTCAAAAGGGGGTCGGTCCCCTTTGGAACATTTTACACATTAAAAAAAATTTTTTCCAATTCTTATAAAATTATATGTATTTATTTACGATTCTATATTGTGTATAAAATGTCCAAATATGAGATTAAAATTTTGAAAAATAACCATAGTTTATTTGAAGCAGTCAACATTTAAAATGCAAGTTTGAAACTAAGGTGCTATGGGAAACTAAATATATCTCGACACAAAAAATCTGGTGTGACCAGCACGGTGCACAACTTTCTCTTACCGAAGGGTAAGAGAAAGTTGTGTGCTGTGCGCCAGTCCCACCAGATTTTTTTTTTATATTTCTCGGCCTTACCGACGTTTTAATAAAAATGTCAATTTTGTTTCGTTTTTCACCAACTTTAGTTTTTGTAGAAAACTGAACCGCGTCTTATTTATTTCTCGTAAGACTTTTTAGTCGCGATTTTTTTAAATCGCAAAATACACCCTTCTACTTCTAACTAAATTTTTGAATCGATTCTGTCCCTACACTACACAATAATTGTTTGTAGAATTAGTATTTTTATATAATATAACTTTTTTTTATGATCTTACTTTTTTATGAATACATAATATTTGAAGTGTTGAGAATTTGAAGGGGTCTATGAACCATTTTTATATGCCATTACAACCTTTATATATTATATATTATGCATAAAGACGTAAATGGAGTACAAAAGAAATTGTCCATAGACCCCTCCTAATTCTCAACTCTTCATTTTATAACACCGTCCCGTTTTTGACATTACAATGTCTCGTTTTTGTCACAAGGCAATATGGTCAGTCTAATTAGAAAGCATAAAGCTTGAGATGAGAAACTTGATAGACTTACTTTAAATTTTAGCTATAATGTCACTTCACTATTGAAAAAAATTAAGGTGTTTGATTTAAATATAATTCCATTAATAAGTTTTTTTAAATTTATGACTCCAGATTCTTCGATAATAATTAAATCGGTTGATCATTGCTTTTGTAGTTTAATAAAAACAATAATTTCGTAAATTATAATTAGGCTTGTCCTTATAAGCTTCAGAAAAGAAGTTATATTACTCCATCTTTAATCTCCAAAATTAATATTTTAAAAACTATTTTCTGAAATTATTTTCATAATTTGAACAATTATCGTACCAAAATAGGGGATAGCTGAAAGAAGGTTAGTAATAACTGTAGCCCCCCAAAAGGTCCAAAATTAATATTTTAAAAACTATTTTCTGAAATTATTTTCATAATTTTAATATTACTAATTTTTTCTTTAATTCTTTTCTATCTCTTATCTCATCCTATAGCTCTAGGGTTAAATATCTTATTTCAAACATCTTTAATTTCTTTAATAATTGGATTAATTAAACATTAAAAAAAAATTAGTGATATGATTTAAAAATTTAATATTTTGTTATTTAAATAAATTAAAGCTGCCTAATTGAAACTCGACATGACAAATTAGAACAACTTTGACGTTATTAATCAATTTAACAACTTAAAATGAAATTTTTTTTTTTTTTTAAGAACGCGAAAAACGCAAAAAGAAATATTATGGTGATATGGATGATGACAACAATGACATAGATGATGATGAAGACTTCAATGTGAATTCTCAGGAACGTGCAAAACGGCACGGCAGATCGAATTTAAATACTTCGCGCTCTCTTAATGCTAGTTCCAACACTTCTGGTGAGTTTAATTATTATAATATTAAAATGAAAAATAAAAACTATTTTAAAATTGATGTGTGATTTAATTAAATTCAGCATCTTTCATTTGTTGCTTGTTGCTTTTGTTATATTCGGTCAAATTGCAATAGTAGCCTACTCTAAAAAAATAAAAGTCTGAGAAACCAAAGTCAAAGAGATTGGTTAAGTAGAAAGACAGGAGGGATAGCTCTCTGGAAAGCCTCACTTTTAACTTAATGGTACGTGTACATTGTAGAGTAAAAACTAGCTAGATTTAATTTACTCTAGCTAGACAAATCTAATTGGGTGTGTACACTTCAGAAATTTCAGCTCTAGCTAGAGCCACGTAGAGTAGACCTAGAGTCAAGTCTAGCTAGACAGATCTCTTGGGTGTGTATACTTTAGACTTTTGCACTCGTATATTTTCTCTAGGTCCAGTTATCTCACATAATTTATTTGTATAACTTGAAGCTCACCGACCGTTTAGGTACCTTCCAGTGGCTTAGCTAGGGGGTACAGCCAGGGGACTGAAAGGATTTGATAAAAAACAAATCAATAGTAGAGGCGAGCACTGCATTTATTATGGAAGAACTTCTATTGGAAAGGTTCACACATCTCCTTCCACGCTTTCTTATTAAAATTTATTACATAATATTTCTTTTCTATTAAATTCATTAAAATTATTAATATTTTATTTCGACAAAACTTTTCAATTATAAATATTTTAAATTATATATTATTACAAATTTAAAAATTAAATTTCAAAATAATTATTATTAAACAAAATATAGTAGTAGTAGAATCTTTTAATTATTGATATGATTGAAAAATAAAGTTAATAACGAAATAATATTAATTATGAAGAAAAGAAATAAACACGAACAGCGAACAAACAAGAAACGAAGGGTGTTAGAAGTTAGGTTAGAAAGACAGAAATATTTACTGATCTTTTGAAATAAATTCATAATGACGACTTCGAATCGTATAAAAACATTTAAGGTATGTGCCCTAAAGACTATGATCGTTTAGTAAAGAAGATAGAACCAATAATAAGGTAAAAAGATACTCAATTCAGATTGTCAAAAGCAGCTAGAGCAACTGCTCTATTTAATCAGTCAAATAGAGCGAGATCACTCTAGAGACAAAGTCTCGGAGGTGTGTCCACTGCTACTCTAGCTAGATTTTGTCAATATCGCTAGACCTTAGACTTAATCTAGCTAGAGTGCTCTCAATGGTGAATCCATTTGTAGATTGAGTCTCATATAGCTCTAGCGAGACTAAATCTAGCAAAAAAACTACAGTGTGCACGTACCTTAATGAATGGAAAAGTTTCTCTAGAAGATAAAATTTTTTCAAACTTTTTTTTGACTAATTTTAATTTTTTTCTTAAATAGAACCAATAATTTCAAAACCCAAATTAAGAAAAGTAGAAAAGAAACTTGTGAAAACAGAAGAAAAATTAACTATTGAGGAACTAATGGAGACCAATACTTATCAACGCTTCAATCGTTCTATTGATACGATTTTTGAGAATACAGAAGACCTTGACCTAACAACAGAATTAGGTAATATAATTTTCTCTAATTTCATTATAATAATTTAAATAAAAATATATAATTTTCTTTTAGACGATGAAGCTGACGTTCCTGCAGAAGCATTAATTCCCAAATATCAACTTCAAGATTTATGTTCAGAAGCAGCAAAGTTAAAAACTTTAGGTGCTATGGAATCTATTCCTGCCGAGCGGTTGGTTAGATTGCTCAATATTCTGGAGAAAAATATTCGGGACGGAGTTAAAGTATCACCTATAGCGGACCCTGTAAGCAATTCTAATTAGAATTATCCTTAATTTCATTAAAAGTATATTCTTACTAATTTAAAAATATTATAATTAATATTAATAATTCTATTTTATTCCAGGATGATGATGAGGATGAATCTAAACTCTGGTTAGAATTAACAATGGAACGTGTGATGAGAGCAGCTGACGCCTCTCTAACCGCTCTCTATATCATGACTTCTGCAAATATGCCTAAACAAATTTATTTGGAAGATGTAATTGATCGGGTTGTTGCTTTTACAAAATATCAGTTACATCACACAATATATCCTTCGTTCGATCCTGTCTATCGAGTGGATCCTAAAGGAAAAGGTAAAATTATTTGAAAATCACACCTATTTTAAATAAATTAGCCCACGACTAAATATTTGCTATCTTTTTTTTTAGATCATGGCCATGGAAGGAAGAAGCATCGTGGTCATGGAAAAGAAGTCCGTGAAAAAAGTATTCTAACCCTGTATAACAAGTTACATGAGCTTGTGAGTGTTCTTGCCGAACTTTTGCATATCCAAGTTCTGACTGACACTGCAGTCCTTCACGCTTCATCGATGGGAGTCGCTCCTTTTTTTGTTGAATCTGTTTCCGAATTACAACTATCAGCACTACGCCTTGTCACAGTGGTAAATAATCTTATTTACTAAATTCAATGGCGAATTTTTATAGAACAGCACTTATTAATTTACTTTTTTTAAAATATTTTGGGCTCGTGACCGATGGTTTAAAGAGAAGGATTAGCTTCTCATGTCTGGGTTCGCTTCCCGTTAACATGAAAAATTCATTTCAATTGAATTGGCTATAAATATTAATCATTTGAAATAAATAGGGATGGAATCTAAATGATCTTAGATGCCGAAAAAACCTTAAAACAAATTTAACAAGTTGAAAAAATGTGAAGCAAAAGACGATTTCGAACAGGGCTTGTTAAGGTGATGGTGGGGCACATAGAACTGTCAATATAAATAATAATAATAATAATATTTAATAATAGGATATATGTATTTATTAGGGTGGTCCTTATTTATAGGGGTCAAAAATTTTTTTAATTTTTTATAAAAGCACACCCCTTAATTTTTTAGTTAGAAGTGTATCAAATATTTTTCCAATATATAAAAGTTAACAGGTGCCGCATCGAGTTTAAATGATTGAAGACAGAAATAAAATTAAAAAAAAAATAAGGATTAGAAAATGTAAATTATATTTATGAATTGTGTAATTATGCTACATAATTATCAAATTACATCTTTAATAGGGCAATTTAAAAAATAAATTCACCTTTTAATTAAGATTTAAATATATTTTCGTTTAAAAGTAACTTTCTAGCTGTCTTCTTTTTAGCCATTGTTTTCTGTGACTTCGATACATTGGAGAAGAAATTGTTTCTGCTCCAATTTCTTTAATAAATTACTTTTCTATGAAACAATGTCTTCTATTGTTTTTAAAATCTTGTTACAAATTTGATAAATGATAAAATATCAAAGATGCACTAATTCAAGTATTCTTAATAAACAAAATAGATATAAAAAATAAAATACATATTGGAGTCGAGGAATAAGATCAGGGTTTAGTCTTTTACACTTTACACTTTAATCAAGGCAGACCATAACAGCTGCCATCCTCAGTCCAATGAAAGTTTCTTAAGGTGTCCCTGTCATATACAACAATAAGATAGCTTTGTATAGGAAGCATTAGCTTGGATCGGAGTGATTACAAGTTGATTGCTTGCTGATGCTTACTATACAAAGCTAATTTACATAAAATACATATTACCTAAGAGAAGAGGAACTTCATTAGGATAAATTTTCTTACAGTATTATGATTTTCCCGTTTTAAATTGTCTTTTATGCAAAAAGTGCACAAAAGATGAAATATTTACATTTTTATTCTAAGAGATGATTACAAAACTTTTTTATTGGCCTTATTTATATTTCCATATTTCTTTAAATTTTTTAATAAACATTAAATTGTTAGCACCGCCTAATGATGAACACTCCAACCATGCTTCAATCACTATATACAACCCCACGCGGCACCTGATCTCGGTGTCCGATTTGGAAAAATGATGTGTCAAATTGATCCTTAGAACAAAAGGAAAAAACTGGAAAGGGTGCATAATTAAATTAAAAAATCAAAAAATAAGGACCACCCAGCTAGTATTTATATTAAACAAAAATGATTTTTTCCAACTTGGGACCTGCAAAAAAAATTATAGGAGCCACGACACCAAAAAGTTGAAAAAGCGATGATAGAGAATACAAAACAATAGCTAGCTGATTCATAAATGTTTATATGATTTGTCATATCATTCTTTTAATTCGATTGGTTTTCCTAAGCAGATCTAGATAACAGGTTTATATTGTAGAAGAATTTTCACTCTATTGTTATTTAATCTCAAAATAAATTTAAAAAAATACAGTATTTATTTCCAAGAGGATTCGGACCAGTAGGTTCAATTAAAGTCAAAAAGTTTTCTAAAACAAAACTTTATTTGACCCCAGACAATGTTTCGTCCACTTGCTGTAGGACTTCTTCAGTGGTTGGAGTCATGGAGAGCCATATAATATAAAATTATCAAACACTGGGGCTTTAACAATATAAACATTGACATTGACTTCACTTTTCTAACATCTTGCTAAGAAAAGTGAAGTCAATGTTTATATTGTTAAAGCCCCACTGTTTGATAATTTTATATTATATGGCTCTCCATGACTCCAACCACTGAAGAAGTCCTACAGCAAGTGGACGAAACATTGTCTGGGGTCAAATAAAGTTTTGTTTTAGAAAACTTTTTGACTTTAATTGAACCTACTGGTCCGAATCCTCTTGGAAATTATATAGGAGGTTTCTGAGCTTCATCAAATTTAAATATCTACAGTATTTATATTCATAATATCCTTCTATATTATTTTATTTTTATTTATATATTTATTTATTTTATTTTTTTTTTTTCAGATTTTCACCAAGTACGAGAAGCATCGTAGGTTATTACTAGATGATATCCTTGCCTCAATAGCAAGGCTTCCCTCTAGCAAACGCAGTCTTCGAACGTATCGCCTTAATAGCGAAGAGCATATTCAAATGTTGACCGCGTTGGTTCTTCAGCTCATTCAATGCGTCGTTGCTTTGCCAGATAATTTATCTGGCGATTCACCTCTGGCACCATCTAGTTTATCTAACACCAACGAAGATACAAAAACTCCTTCCGTTAGTATTAATATAAACAATTTTTTTTATAAGTTATTAGAATTTGTCACAAATTCACATCTTGAGTTTGAATATTTTGTCTCAAGAGCATTATTTTTTGGAGAGCGATAATATACTGAATTTCTTTAACCAAATTGATTAAGAGTGAAGTGAAAATTTTTAAGATGATGTTTGCAGTTTAAAATAATGCAAAAGAAGATGCCTCTATTGAAAGCTGCTATCTACAACTCATTTGAATGCATACGCTTTCTGAGTGTTGGTATTATCTAATTAAAGTTAAACATCTCAGCATCTGACAGTTTTATTTCGATAGAGACATTCTTACTTTCTTTCTTCATAATTTTATAAAGTGCAAATTTTACACCTCATAAATTGGTTACTAAATTCAGACATTTTTATTTTTTCATTAACACTTACTTTTTACTAATTTATAGGTGGACAGAGATGTTTTGATTGTAAACAAATACGAAACAGCAACGATGACAGCTGCCAATTTCTTGACTGTATTTCTCAATAAATGTGGAAGTAAATCAGAAGAAATTGACTATCGGCCCCTCTTTGAAAATTTCGTTCAAGACTTACTAACAACAGTGAATAAGCCCGAGTGGCCCGCAACCGAATTGTTGCTCAGTCTTTTAGGCAAATTATTGGTATGCTTTGAATATTTAAATTAAAATTTTTTAATAACCCTCGATTTTTATGTTTTCATATTTTTTTTAGGTAAATAATTTCTCAAATAAATCAGTAGACATGTCACTCAGAGTGGCCTCTCTTGACTATTTGGGAGTAGTGGCAGCTCGATTAAGAAAAGACGCAGTTGTCTCACATCTTAAAATCGATACAATAGATCAAATAATAAATGAAATCAAATTGGAAGAGCAACGTGATGAAGAAAGTAGTCTTAGAAAATCGGTAATAATTACTTTATTTTCATAAGATATTATTTATTTCCTTTTCTTTCTCTTAATAATGCATTCTTAGATCAAACAAATTTTAATTATCTAGAGTTATTGATTTATTTTATAATGGCTTCGCATTCAGCCAGGGGGACTTCACCCCTCTGGACACATATATAGACCTATATAGATTCTCTCTTACTCTGTCAAAATAAGTAATACATTTTAAAGAATTTACTTAAACTAAAAAATAAAAACCAGTCAGTATTTTATAATAAATACTAGCAAGTACCCTGTAGCTAATATTAAAATTTTTGAACTGAAAACGCCTTTGAAATGTGTGCGCAACACCAGAATCCCGAGAATTCGCGATGTTTGCAAATGCCAAGGATTGGCTCGTCGAAAATCAAAAATATTCTGTCTTACTTGTTTGTGCCTTTTTTTCACTAATTATACTATATAACAATATATTCCACAATTATTCTAATTATTCAATTTACTGGTATTAGTTATATGCGAAGATAAGTTTTCTCGGGTTGATTCTCGTTGTCTGTTGAGATTTACTCTCCTTTTGGAGCCATATAAATAACGTTATATTGTATTGGGTAGAAAATTTTTATAATTTTATTTTTATTTAGCAGGTGTCGAAATCGGATTCGGAGCTCTCTGAGGAGGAAAGAACACAATTTCTTCAGCGCGTTTTATTAGATTATCTGGCAGTAACTGGACAAAACGATCCTGCTCTTTATTATTCGAGACATTTTTATATTGCTCAATGGTATCGAGACGCAACTGTAGACAGAACTTCCCCTGCTAAGCCTCCTCGTCCGAAACCTGTTTCAAAAGAAAAAGCTCGAAGAAAACGCCGAGGAGCTGTTATCAGCTCAGACGAGGAGGATCCTCCATCATCTGCTTCTGAAAAAGAAGAAGACGGAGAAAAACCTGAAGCGGCCTCTGACAAAAGTGCTGCTTATCGCCTCAGTGAACAAACTAAAAGCTTTCTAATAAGTAAAATAAAGCCTTTTCAAGAAAAAGGAACTGGCAGCAATCGAGTTCATGTTTCACAGACATATATAGATTATTGTAATGCAGAACTAATATCACGTTATCTGGCATCTAAAAGAAGCTTTTCAAAAAGTTTTGATCTATATTTAAAGCAAATTCTCTGTGTGTTAACTGAATCGTCGATTGCTATAAGAACTAAAGCTTTGAAATGCCTTACGATGGTGGTGGAAGCTGACCCTTCTGTGCTAGCGCGTCTTGACATGCAAACCGGCGTCAGGCATTCCTTTCTTGATCACGCCACATCTGTAAGAGAAGCTGCCGTCGATCTTGTAGGCAAATTTGTGCTCAGTCGACCAGAATTAATTGATAAATATTATGGAATGTTGTTATCCCGTATCTTGGTAAGTTTTTATGTCTTTAACAAATCAATTCAATCTCATAATATTTGTAAAATTTACCTTTTCTAGGATACGGGTGTTAGTGTTCGTAAACGTGTTATTAAAATTTTAAAAGATATATGTATAGAGTGTCCAGAATTTTCTAAAATCCCAGAAATATGTGTAAAAATGATTCGTCGAGTAAATGATGAAGAAGGTAAGCAAAGAGTATTTTGTTTATCAAGAATAGAATATTTATATTGCATTTATATGAGATCATAAACATACTAGGCCTATTATTATTTTTATTCTCTTTAACTTTTAGGAATTCGTAAATTAGTTATGGAGGTATTTCAAAATATGTGGTTTACTCCTGTTCGAGAAAGGCCGCAGCAAGATCACGCTACATTGCTTAGAAAAGTCATGAACATAACGAACGTCGTCGCCGCCTCCAAAGAAATTGGTCTCGAGTGGTTCGAGCAACTTCTTCTTAGTGTAAGTGTTTTTACATCATTTTTATTAGCATACTTAAAATTTTCTCACAAACGATTTTTGTTTGTTAAATATTATTATTAAATTAATTTTCCTCTGTATTTTCAGTTGTTTAAACCTAAGGAGGATAAAGAAGATTCAACAAAGATCCATTCGGAGCCACCCAAACCTTTATTAACGGCTTGTAAACAAATAGTCGATTGCTTAATCGAAAATGTGCTTCGTCTTGAAGAGGCTCCCGAAGTATCAGGAGCTGGTTCTAGCAATGGAAACGGCAACGCTTCCGGAGATGGCCCCTCATCGGGGGGCGGGGGCGGCGCAGGCTCATCTCAACGTCTCGTCGCTTGCCTCACAACTCTTTATTTATTTGCGAAGATACGACCTCAACTTTTAGTCAACCACGCTATCACACTTCAACCTTATTTGTCATTAAAATGTTTGACTAAATGTGATTATGAATTAATAGGATTCGTTGCACGAACCTTAGAGTTAGTTGTTCCTTTAATGGAACATCCGAGTGAAACATTCCTTGCTCAACTAGAGGAAGACTCTGTTAAATTGATCTTGCAACATGATAAGACAGTCGTTGCGTCATGCCTCTCTTGTCTCGGTTCAGTTGTCAATAATGTAACCCGCAATTTTAAATTAATCCGAGATTGCTTTCAAAAATATTATGGTCATTTAACTGATTATAAAAATGTATATCAATCTGATCCAGACAATCCAAACTTGATTCGAGCGAGACCTTTCTTCAGGCGAGCTCTTTATACAGTTGGCCTTTTGCTACGACATTTCGATTTCATGGATAAAGATGTTATTCAAGGACTTCCGGTTAATATTTATTTATTTATTTACTTAGATGAAATTATTTTTATTAATTTTTTATTTTTTTATTTTTTTAGGAAAATATCAAAGATCAAGTCTTTGAAACGTTTATTTATTTTGTACAACAACCAAACGAAGATATCCAAACCTATACATTAAAAGCAATTGGTTCATTATGTATACGTTACTATGATTTTATGTTGGGTATTGATTTAAAGTCTTTGTATCATAAATTTTTAACTGACGAAGATGCTCCTTTACAAATGAGAACTCAGGTACATCCTAGGATTCGATAAACGTATAAACCGTGCATGTAAATAACTTTCAGAATGATAGCATTTTTAGTGGAATGAAAGTCTTCTATAAATTTTATTCCATTTCCCATTTTATCACTATTTATTTATTGTTTATTTTTAGGTTCTCAATAATATTGAAATGTATTTAGATGAAGAGGAAAGGAGAATGATAAGACAGGATAGAGAGTGTAAGTTAATCAATTTCATTTTATCTTAATATTCTAATTACTCTTACTAATTTAGAGCGCCTGCAATATGAGCTAACAAATAATAAATGAATAATTTTATCTAATAAAAAAAAACAAGATAAAAAATTTTCTAGATGTTTATCTTAGAAAGGAAAATTGATGACTAAAATAAAAAAAAATGAATGAAAAAAGTCTTTGGAGCTGAGCCACCTGGCGACTATCGCGTCGATCGCACAGTTAAAAGTTGATTCAATTTTTCTAATTACAGGGGCAAAACTCTCTAAGCAAGAAAATCTAAAAGAAATGGGAGATATTTCGTCAGGAATGGCGAGTACCATTATACAAGTGTACCTTAAAGAAATACTCGAGTCGTTTCTTCATCCAAATATCAATGTGAGACACGCTGCCCTTAAAGTCATTCAACTGATTTTGCAGCAAGGTCTTGTGCACCCTGTACAGGTATCTATTCTTTTATTTTTATTATTAATTCATCTCGTAAAAAATATTAATAATGATATTACCTTACAGATTGTTCCCTATTTAATTTGTATGAGTACCGATGTCGAAAAAATGGTTAGCCATAGTGCTGATAAACAATTACAGGATATCGAGAAAAAATATCCTGGCTTCATTCATATGAAATCCTTAACGGGTATTCGGCTATCATACAAATTGCAGCGCATTTTGCAAGGACCGTCGGGGCCAGTGAGAGGATTCAGATTGAAGGAAGGCGAAATGCCTGGAGCTCTCAATGGCTTTTTATATTCCATTTTGAGAGGCACAAGGCAACAACGTAGAGGTCTCGTTCTTTCAATTTTGAAACAATTTGATGAACAAGTTAAAACAAGCCTTGGACAAATGCTATATCTTTCAGATAATTTAGCATATTTTCCTTATCAGGTACGGCATCGTATTAAAAACTTTTCAACATAAAGCCAGTTATAATAATAGAATGAAATAAGATTTTTTTGGAACACACAAATTTTGGCTTCAAAAATCTTTCTTCATTTTGCCTTGTTAAACAAAAAGATGTCAAAGTCATTTGCCCCAACCATTTTAAATATTGAATTTTTTTTTTTATTTTAAAATAGTTGAAATACTCTTAAATCACATTCTACTAATATTGGCAAACTCCATAGTCTTTCCAAGTAAAAGTAATTTTAATTTATGTACATATTAATATAATCTTATAACTTGGACCCTTAGAATAAACTCTTATAATTAGTATCTTTTAGAATAGTTCCGTTCCTTTTACAAGAGCTAGAAAATTCATTGGAAAGATTCTTGATATTTCTTTAATTGACAAAAAGAGGATGCAGCTAAAAACAATAAATTTATAATGCTTGCCAGTTTGACATTCCTTTCTTAAAAACTTCAATATAAAAGTCTGGTTTACCGTAACTTTCTTTCACCTTCTTAGCTAAGAGAAATTTACCTGCTACATTAGATTATTTTTGTCTCGACATATTTTTTCTTTGCAATAATATATATATATATATCAGCACCCAAAAGGTAAATAGTAATATTATTTTCATATTTTTCATTTTAAATTGATCCCGAGAAAATTATAATAAAAAAATAGAATAATTAATTAGTATTTAAATAGTCAAACAAAATATTTAATATATTATAAGTGCATGTAATTAATATTTATTAAATAATTATAATGAAATAATTTTCAGGTCCAAGACGAGCCGTTATTCATTATTCACCAGATAGATATAATGATCTCGGTATCAGGAACGAATCTCCTGCAAGCTTTTCGAGAGGCTCTTCTTCCTCTACCGAATGCCCCCGGGCCCCCTGCACCTTCAATGCTCATCACTGATTCATGCATGGCGCAAGAAGCCAGTGAACAAACAGCAGCCAATACAACCTACCTTGAAGAAGAGGATGAGGATGAGGACGAAGACATCCTCTTGAGTCGTGTTCCGGAGGATACGAGAATACTCCAAGAATGCATTACGGCATCACAGGGCTGCCTTTTATTATTAGTTTTAAAACAACACCTAAAAAACCTTTATGGTATTAGTGATGCGTAAGTATATTATTAATTTCAAACTTTATAAAAAAAATCATTGGTATAATCATTTTAATACTATACAAACTTAAAATCAGGGGCGTAGAGAAGAGATTTTTCAGGGGGCAGGGGGAGGCAGCCAGTAATGCCACCTAAATTTAGTCAATTATCCAAGTGTACAATTCATATAATTTTCATTCTAACACATATTAATTAATTTATACAATTTTTACTATGAAATATATAGAGAGATCATGTCAAAAATTCGATGTCGAGATTTTGATGTATATACTCGTTTTGAAGTCCCTTGGGTCCAAAAAAGTGGGTCCCGCAAATTGGTCTGTGTGTAACGATTTTTTAGCTTGAAGGAATTGAGCTACCGGATTGAAATTTTATATTTAAGTTATCTTAATATCTACTCTCCCGGACACTCAAAATAAGCTTTTGAAATCGACCAAAAAGTACTAGTACTTTACTGATATACTTTTTCAGTTTTTTTCCATTTTCTCAAAATCGGCTCCAACGATTTTATTTAAAATTCAAAAATCAATTATTTTTTAGATGCTCTTTAAAATGTATATTGTAATTTTCTCCTTGAAGTGTTTTGAAGCACATTTTACTCTTTTACTTCATAGGAAAGATTTCAGTTTTTTTCAAATTGACTGGGATTATGGTGAAAAAAAAACGTCATCTTCTTTTCTTTTGACATTTTTAGTAATTTTGCGAATAGATGTAATTTCAATATTATAAATTTAAAAAAAAAGTGTATTTTCATAAATTAAAATATATCAAGTTTTTAATACCTTCTTAACTTATTACAGAAAAATAACACAGTATTCACCTTCAGAAGCGGCCAAAATTTATGAAAAAACAGTTAATAGAAGAAGTAACTCACAATTTGATCCAGAAGCTACGCTATCAAAGCTCAAAGAAGAGGAACCTACTGAGGATTTGAATATAACTGCTCGGAAAGCTCTTATAAAGCAGTACTTAGACGTAATTATTTTTTTATAATTTTACAAATATATTGCAATTGAGTATTTCAGAATTAAATATACAAACACAATTTCAAGAACATTCATAGCATTCTGATTTTAATTTTTTTTTTTTTTTTTGCAGTTTAAGCAAATGATGCTCAAATTTGACCCTGAAGACCTGGATGATGATGATGCTCCACCTCCTAAGCAAGGTGGTAAGGGATCAATAACATCAGGAGCCACCCCATCGACACCCGGTCACGGTAGGACAGGAGGACCTCTTGGTCCTACACAGCCTACCCAAACGCCAGGCGTCGGAGAGCAAGCGGTTGAGGCTGATTCTGAGAAGTCAGATTTAAAGGTAACAAATTTCCTACTATCTTCAATTTTTAATTCTTTTTTTGTGTTAAGGTCACATAAATATTTTCCAGCTTTTTTACAAATTTATCTCAGTCCTATAGGAAACTTTTGACTAACTATATTCTTGAATTTCACTTTTAAAAAATGCAAGTAAATGTGCCAAAGAACAGACAAGTTTAATATTATTGGTAGAGATAATCGAGAGGGCGGAAGCTAGCTTTATATTTGCCTTAAGCTGATCCCATTAGGGAAATTTATACGGTTGAGAAGTGGTGGCTGTGATGATAACATTGAGAGGAACGGTAGAGGCAGCCAAAAAGAAATAATCCTGAATGCTACAACAATTTTCCGAAGACGTTTCGGTGCATTTATTAGTGCTCCATCATCAGTCCTTTAATTGTTTTTTTATGCTCAAAATTAATCTGAAAATGCTTGGTATATACATATGTTTTAAATTGTTGACAATTGAATATGTATATTGTTGAACTGGCATACAATGATTGTTAATGGTCACCCCCAATAGAGTGAATTATATGAATGAGCAAAAAATATTTTTTTCACATTTACAGTATATAAACGTATACTTTCGGTTAGTCAACTAATTTATCTCTTTATAAAGAAATTTCTCTTACTTTTATCTATATTTAAATACTTAAGTTATTAACTTTTAATAATTTATAAAATTGAATACTAAAAAGTTTTTTTCAAAAAAAAGGACATTTCGATTAATTTATATAGATGCATTATTTCAGAAATTCATTTCTAGATTATTTTAATTTGATTACTGATACATATAATAATGAGTCTCCACTTCTTCTCTGGAAGAGCACGGCGTCAAAGGCTCTATTAAGTTTTTCGCTGTCTCTCTGGAAATTGATAGTAAATTGTGTGTAACCAAAAAATTAAAAAAATTATTTTTATATTTTCCTATAATTTTAGCACCGAAACCTTTCAACAATCTAATGCGCCTATATGTATAACAACAAAGATAACATTCGTCTTAAGTTACGCCAGGACGTAGTATACCTAGTTGAATGTTTGTTCTGACCCTGGCTCATTCTATATATGGCAGACGTGCAGACAATTAAAATTTCGTATGTCAGAACATGAGCGAGATGTCAAAAATAAATCTAAAAACACTGCCTTGGCAGTACATTGTTCAGATCTGGGCCATAAATTTGACATAGACAATATTAGGCTTCTGGCTTCAGACAGTAAAACAGAAGACATACTGGAAATGTTTTTTATACGTTCTTTTGGACAATTTGCTATCAATTTCCAGAGAGACAGCGATAACTTACAATTGTTAGTAGAGCCTTTGACGCCGTGCTCTTCCAAAGAAGAAGTGGAGACTAGGGATGGCGGTTTTTTTTTTTAAACCGGTTTTCGGTTTTTCCGGTTTTTTTGCTGTCGAAAAAACCTTCCGGTTAAAACTGCTATCAAAAAACCGGTTTTCCCAAAAACCGATTTCCTGTTTTTTCTTTTTTTAGGCTTGAGGAAGTAATTAAAACACTTTTATGTTCATTGAAGCTTAATGAGTGAATGATGCCGAGAGAATTATAGACCGAAACTCTTCAAACTACGCTGATTTTACGACAAGGGTGTAGGAAGGGAAAAACAAAATGAAAATCTTTTTATAATGTTAGCGGAGTGTAAAATGAGCTTCTTCTGAAGAAGAAGAGTCTTTGTGCCTTCGAAATATTAGAAAATAAACTCATTTGGGAAAATAAAAAGATTTTCATTTTTGTTTTTCCCTTCCTACACCCTTGTCGTAAAATCAACGTAGTTTGAGGAGTTTCGGTCCACATTTATGTTCCTTTAAAAATTTATATTATACAATTAGCATCTTCATTGTCAATAAAAAAACACTCACATTTTTTTCCCATTCACACAGTCTTTTCGGCAACTTAGGCCATTTAAGTCTTTAAACGATAACCGTTATTATGATATATATTGTAATGTGCTATTGGTTAGTTTTGATGGCTGGAAATAAGGCAAATAATAGTTTAGAAATTTAAATACAAAAATACTTTATTCAATTTAAATAATGGTGCTTCGCGTTTATGCTGAAAGATTTGTTATACATTTATTTACAATATTTATTTATTGTTACTTTTGAATCAATAGGTTTGTTCGTTTATTGCAATTGGATGCACATTGGATACCCATTGCCCAAAATGTGCTTTGAAACGTCGTTTGATTAGAAAAAGTGGGCGGAGTTAGGACGGAGTTGGGGCGGAGTTAGAGTAACTTCCTCTTAGTTTGATTCTATCCTTGGGTAACCCTGGGTAATTTCCCAGGTGTTTGGTTCAAAATTGAGCATCCATGGGCAAGCTCCCAAGTCCCGCCCCTCAAGCAAGTGGGCGGAGCCTGGTAAGCACTTGCCCGCTCCCAGGTGTTTGTTTTTCTCGCTTTGGGTGCCGGCAGGGTGCCGGTGGACGGGCAAATTTACACGTGATTCATAGCAGGTGTAAAAATAGGGTAAGAGAAAGTTCTACAGATTGAAGTTAGCGACAAGTTAGCGCGGTACAATTTTTTAGAAAAACACATGTTCACTTCGAAGAGTTGCTACCTTAAGATCAAATTTCTGTTTTATAGATTAAAATCATTCCCTGATATTCCCTGATTTAAATTTAAAAAATTGTAAAAATTTCATTTTAATCTTTTTTCTATTTATATTAAATCTTGGAACAAGATGTTTTAAGCATTAAATGATATTTATTTTATTTTTCTTTAATATATATATACGTTATATATATATATATATATATATTAGGGTGATTCTTATTTTGGACTTTTTCGATTTTTTTTCAATGATAGTCCTAAATCGGTTGCAAATCTATAAAAAAAAATTCATGCCAAGTTTTAGCTCCTAATTTTAATATAAACCCGTACCTCCCATAGTTAAAGTTTTTAATGGAAATAAAATAGGAAAAGTTGTGTTATAACTTTGGAATTTTTCACTTCATGTACTAATGAACAGATCATCAATTTGACTAGTTCAAGCGTTATTCGAAGTCAAAATTAACTAGAACTTTGATTTTAACCTCGAATAAGGCTTGAACCAGTCAAGTTGGAAAAAAATCATAAGAGATCTTTTTTGTAAAACGTTAAATTTTCTATAAGAATTATCATTTGCCGACATGATCTGTTCATTAGTAGCCTACATGAGGTGAAAAATTCCAAAGTTATAACACAACTTCCGGGTTTATATTAAAATTAAGAGCTAAAACTTGGCATGAATTTTTTTATAGATTTGCAACCGATTTAGGACTACCATTGAAAAAAAAATCGAAAAAGCCCAAAATAAGAATCACCCTAATATATATGTTATGTTATGTTAAGTTTGTTGAGGAAGATTTTCTATCATATTTCTGTTTATATTTTAATTTTCTATTTATATTAAATCTTGGAACAAGATGTTTTAAGTAATAAATGATATTTATTTTATTTTTCTTTAATATATAGACCTATATATATATTCTATTAGATAGGTGTTTGCTCTTAATAATAACTTATTTGAAAATAAAGATCCTTGTCAGCAAATCTTATCTTGTTTAAATGCGCAGATTCCCATATAACTCCCCATGCTTTTTCTATAAATGGAATAAACTATTTTTTTATAAAGTTAATCGCAGATTACAGGCTGGAGAGGTTGAACATCTCAATTTATATATAAGGAAACCTAAATTTTCTCTTATTCTTTATTAAAAAATTTTTTCGCTCCAACGATTTTGATTAAAATTCAAAAATCAATGATTTTTTAGATGCTCTTTAAAATGCAAAATGAGAACATTTTTTCTATTGAAATCTTTTGAAGCACATTTTGCTCTTGTACTTGATAAGAGAGATGGTTGCTATGGTAACAAATACAATCTTGAATACAAATGTATCGTCAACACAAAAAAAATTTTTTTTATGTTTTTTGTCATCTATTGAGGTGTTGGATTATTCAATAACTAAATAGTTTTTTAAGCATCAAGGTTTAGGCAGTGAATAAAAATTTGAAAAAAACTCCAAAAAATCCCAAACAAAAAGTGAAGTTAGAAACAAGGGATTTTTTAATTAAACCAGGTTTGCTGCTAACTTCACGGCTTCTTTGAGTTTTTAGGGTGGTAAAGTGGCTTACTACTTTATCGACAAGTAGGCGGGAACATATGCAATTGAAGGAAAACATGTGCGAGTCGTGTTTTGTCTGGTGAGGTCTGGGTAAGGTTTCGGGGCAGCCCAAAGCCAGCTCAAAGCACACCCCAAAACAGCACAAGAGCATCCAAAAGTAGCCTGACAGCTATGTTAGTTTTCACATAGAGAGGGGGGTGAGAAGGCGTGTATCTGGGGAAATGTGGGCTTGGGCTACTTGTGCCCATCCACGTCGGGCGATAAACGAACAAACCTATTAGGTTTAGGTTAGGTATTTTAAAAGATTACAATTTTTATTATAATGTTTGGCTTATCTGTATTAAATAACACTAGTCAACAAATTTAAAAAAAATTTTTGCACCCGATACCAAAATAGGTGTTTTTTTACTAATTTTGGTGTGCTGATTTCAAATCTGCAAACCAAAATTTTCTATCACGTCAGGTTACTGAGATATGACATGGTCTCCAAACAGGGTCGAATGTAAACAAATATAAGCGGTATGAGCCAGTTTTATTATTAAAAAAAAAAATAGATAAATGGATTAAATTAATCTCATCATAATTTTAGCTTATGTCTCCAAATAAATATTATAATATTCCCAATTAACTTTTAAAATATAAGATATTGTAAAAATAGATAGGCTTTCGGGTGCACTCACTCAGAACTGTAGGTATAAAAGTATATCTCGAGGAATGATGCTTATTTCTGTTACTGTAGTGCTAACAAGAATATAGTAACCCTAAGAAACGTGTAAGGACTTGCTCGAGTTCATTACAACCGATCATTTTGCTGTAACTTGTTCGTTCTAGCTGTTATCCTGTCTATTTTTAAGTTTAAAAGTGCGGACCATGATTTTTTCAGAAAAAATTAATATTTTCTGCTCAAATATGGGTGTAACATGGCTTGTATTTATTTCTTATACATAGTAGTTGTATTTTGCACGAAACGTATTCTGTAAAATGTAAAATTTCTGTCAATAAAAACAATAAGTAAATTAACAATCACTGTACGAGCACCAAGTACGACCATACCGGTATCTCCAAAACCTGACGTGATGGAAAATATTGGTTAACAGATTTGAAATCAGCACACCAAAATTAGTAAAAAACACCTATTTTGGTATCGGGTGCAAAATCTTTGTTAACTAGTGTAATTGGTCCATGTACTGTTGACGATGATCTTGGGGGTGTCAGTGGCGAGGATCCAATTTTCATGTAGAGTTTTGTGCCCGTTGGCCTCTCGTTCTGGTAAAATATTATCTACTTCTTGATGTCGGAGATTTGGCACCCATTTAGTGCGGAGTCAAACTTTTTGACAGGATTTGGCTGGATGGTTGAAGACATGAAGGAGTTTATCTAGTAGGGGCAGGCATATTCACCTAGGGACCCCCCTAGCTAGATGGGCAAGGCTTCAGCATCTAAGATGACTGAATTTGTTTTTAGTGAGATACTGAACTAATTCGCTTCTGAAGATGACACATATGGTGTCGAAATACGTATAAAGTGTTAATATCAAATTAATATATTATTGAAACAGAAAACCTTGTGAATTTAATTCTCCTATTAAAGCATAATGTTTCAACTAGAGCCAACGGTTACCAGTTTAAAATTAATGAATATTTATGACTTAAAATAAAAGCGTGGGCGCTTCCAAGTTATTCCGAGGCTTCCCTTAAGCTACGAGTATCAATGAGCCCCACGCTTTTATTTTAAGTCATAAATATTCAACAATTTTAACAAGAACAATTAAATTAAATTATTTTTCTCTTTTTCATTCAATTTAAATAAAAGCATTTAAAAAAAAAATTTTTTTTATTATATTTTTATTTTAAACTTTTTAGTCTTTTTTATTATAGACTAGTCGCTGCGCCCCCTGGACCCCTTGCTCGCCTTTGGCGAGCAATCGCCTGCTTTCATCAGCAAGAATTTTGTTAGTTTTTAATATTTTTGTTGCATTACAAATTTTAAGAAAGAACCTTGAGTCCAAGTGAGGTACTGTCTAGGAAAACAAAAGGGATTATTTATACCTGCCCAAAGGGTCTGCCTGAAGGTGGCTATAAATCATGTCATAAAGATGTCAAAAATCTAAATTTTTTATCCAGATATTGAAGAAATTTGATTATAATTAATTCCCCCAGAAATAGTTAGAGATTCAAATTATTACTACGTTACTCCCTGGTCCATGTACTATATGTGTACTTAATTTCAAATAGATTCATTGGAAATTGTGGATTTCTATAGAACATATACATACATACATACATTTTTTCCATTTCATTTTTATATAGTAACAATAGTAAAATATAGTATATAGAAGAAAGATAGAAGATAGAAGATAGAAGAAGATAGAGTTGTTGTAAGTCGCTTTGCACAGGTGTTGTCTGTTGCCTTTCAGGGGATTTTTGTTGGGGTTTTTTCAGTAAAAGTGTTGTAATTTTTAAATTTATATTTATTATATTAATATACAGTCTGATACTTCGGAGGTTGAGAGAGAGAATGATCTCGCCCGGGAGTGGGGGGTGGCCTTTTATGCCTTCTTCCAGACAGTAATCCCCCATTCCCAGGGGATCAGACACACGTGTAACGATTCCATTTGCAGAATTTGCGCTTTTCTGTGGGAATCTTTACATGTGTGTCTTGTTCTAGAAATATATCAAATTTTGCCATCGAATGAGTTTAAAAATAGAGCTTTAGATTCCAAATATCAAATTTTGTATCTCTCTCTCTCTCTCTGTTCTTTTAGCTTCACAACAGAGTATTAAATAAAAAAAGGAAGACAGGAAGCGTGAGGCATCAAATAAAGTACCACATTAGTTTAGTCTATTTTGACAAAAAGTTACAGGCAATTGTTGTCACCAAAAATTACCCTTAAGTATTAAATTTCACGCCTCTAACTCATCGAGAAATCTTTTGAAAATAGATTTGTTTGCGTGAGGTTTTAAATAAAGTACCACATTAATTTGGCCTATTTTGATGAAAAATTTTTTACAAGGGTGTCACGAAAAATGATCCTTAAATATCAAACTTCACACCTCTAGCTCATCGGGAAGTGCCTTAAGCAAAGACTAAAAGTTGGTCACCTTGAAAGAGTAAGTTAAATAAAAGCATTTAAAAAGAAAGAGATTGAAAAAACCGAAGGAAAGTTGATAAAGTAAAAAATGGAGAAAGTGAATGTGGTGATTTCAGCATAACTTTTGTTAATTAGTCCTTAAAAGGACTTTTTTTAAGCATCATTATTTTTGTTATAATGAAAAGACATAAAGAAAAAAATGGTGTGGGAAATCTCCGTTGAAGAATCTGGAATATAAATTCATTTGATTTTATTTAACAGGCATCTTATATTGAATGCAAAAAATTTCGCAAAGACCCGCTAATTGATTAAAATATTGTATTATTGCAATTTGTTTGCGTATAGGAATTTGTATTTGTACCTCTAAGGGTGACCCATGACCCCTACTGGGATAGAAACATCAGCCTCGGGCTAGAAATATAAAAGAAAAAAACCTAGTTGCTTTCTTTTAACTATATTTGCCCTAAGGTTCTTTATCTGTACTTACGTGTTACATAAAAAACAAAGTCTGTCTGAAACGAATAGACTCTGAAATTTTCGTGAAGTTTGTTTAATAAGTAGAGAAGGGGGGTGGTTTTAGACTATCATTATTTCAGATTAGAGATAGATGACCCCCCCCCCATTTAAGGGGCTCACAAATCCAGAATTTTCCCATAGGAAAGTATTGTGTTCTCTCTCTCTATATGAAAAATTAAAGCCAATTAATTACAATATAATAAGTATATCTCTCAAAGTTGTTAATAAGCCAAACAAAATCATCTTATTAACTGGATAGAGATTTGTTTGAAAAAGAAGAAATCTTTTTCAATCAACGTTTAAATAGACCGTAAATTAGCCAGTCATTGTATCGTTTAAGGTAGCAAATTTGCGAGATGATTTTATATTTGATTGGGCAAAAATTGATCATCTTAAATTGGTCAACTAATCCTAAAAGTATATAGTATAAAATAGCTCATCAGCATCAGCATCTGCTACTGCTAGCATAGGAAAAATTTACACTTGAAAATATTAATTAAATCGAATTGAATTGTTTATTAATATATAATTATTCACTGATTTTTTTCTAGGAAACTCCGCGTAAAATACCAAAGTTGACTATCGTCCCGCCGAAACCTTCGCTAAAGGAATCTAAGAGTCATAAGTTACACAAGAGCCATAAGTCCGAAAGGAAAAAACATCGACACAAAAAGAAAAGAAGGAAAGGAATATCTGATAGTGAAAACGAGTACAGTGATCCAGACTTTCTTGTTTAAAAATATATTTTGATTATTCTAGAATCTATCTCCCCCCCCCCCCCACAAAGTGTGACTTTCTCTTAAATTAACTGAACGAGGAGGATATTTTATTCAATTAACTTTTTTATTGGTTCACTTCTAGAGGAAATATTTATTGAATTCCATAAAAAATTTGTTTATTCGTTACTTTGTTTTTTCTATTTATAAAATTACTTAAACATTCAAAAAGCTGCCTTGCAAAATTATTGCGTCACTAGCACATTTAAGGATGAAAAAAAATTTTTTTATAGAGAGAAAATACTTAAAAATCATTCTTCTGTTGTTTTACCCTTAATATTTCATAAACCAAAGACACGCGCCATCGATTCGCCTGCTTCGGGATCGGAGTGAGGGGCCTCGGTACTCCCGATCCGAGAAAAAATATTTGATTGATAGAATGATGCTTTTAAATAAATTAATCGAATTAATGAGATATTTTATTTTCGTTTATTTTAAACACCTCCTATTTATTTTAAACTACCTCCACTTTTTTTTTTTATTAAATTATTTCATTTTGAAACACAAAGTTATTTTAGTTGGCATTAAAAAAAATAAAAATTCATAGTGACGCTACAATTTTGTAGAGCAGTCTATTTTTTGTTAAATAAAACATGTTTAAGAGGGTTATTTATTTAAATGGCTCAACGCCACACCTGAGATAATTAAATTAAATTACCATATTATATTAATGGCGGAATAATATGATCAATAAAAACATATTAGTTTCAAAAACTTATCAAAGTTTTTTTTTAATTTCTTAATTTAAAAAATTTTCTATCAGAAAAGTACAACTATGAATTTTTTTTTTAAATTAATTATTTTTTATTTATTTTTTTATTTAAAAACTGTGAAATTTTTAAAATAAATACTGGTCTTATAGTAGTTATTTTACGAAAATAACAGATTTGCAAATTAAATAAAATTTTCTTAGAGCCTGTTGCTTCACTGCTTCTTCACTTCTAATTAACTAGCTATCCCTCGGATAAGCTACTTGACTATGACTTTAGGGTCTTTTCACATCTACATAGTTAAGCTAATCATATGATTAAATAAGAGCACAAATCTCAAATAACTAGCTAAGACCCTAAGTTCGGTATGACTTAATTAATGGACGAAATTACTATAGAAACCTAAGCCTTTTTTGTATAAGTTAAAAATAAAATTAATTATCTTTATAATTAACTATTATTATTATTTATTAAATCGTTTTAAGCTCTTTTTCGGCATCAAAGACCCTGCCATTTAAACCCCGATTCAATTGAAATAAATTTTGTCACCTGGGACGGGAAGCGATTCCTTTTTATTTTATTTTCATTTCAATTAATTTAAATTAATTTAATTTATTTCAATTAATTTTAATATTTAATAATTTTTTTAAGTTGCCAACTTCACAAAGCTTTCCTTATACCTCAGATAGCTAAGCCCTAACTCTATGTGAAAAAACTCATTTTTTTAACTCGAAGGTTTAGCATGTCCCTGTTAACTATACGGTTGATTTGCTATCGCTCGGATAAGTTTGCTAGTTGACTAGAAGTGAAGCAACCGGTCCTTAGAGACATCAGATAACTTTTTTTTCATAAATGATTTTAAATTTTTTAGAGAGAAACTAAATATTCCAAATATAATAAAATAAAATATTTTATAAAATTCAAACTTAAAAATTTTTAATAATTAATTTATAGTGTCAAAAATAATTTATATTTAATAGGAAAAAAATCTTATATTTTTCTAAAGAAAACTGATTTTTCAGTAATTTAATAATTTCATTTTTCTTAATATAGGGAATGATTTTTTAAATAAATAAATATACTGTAAAAAATATATTATGTCTATAAAAAGGAAATTGCATATATAAGCTTAAATATAAAAAGGAGACAACTCTTGGCGAAGGTCCCTTTTCTGGCTCTTGTGATTTTATGACTATGTTATTTTACTTTTTATCAGCTTTTTCACTTTCAATTGTAGCATTTTCTTTTTATAAACCTAATAGATTTTACAAAAAAAAAAAAAAAATTTTAAGCATATCATTCAATTTTTGACACCGTAAATTATGGTCAACTTATTAGAAGTCACAATTATTTATTTAATAATTACTTTTGTTATAAAATAAAGCAGACAAAGATATATACGAAAATAAAATTTATTTTAATATCATCTAGAATACATTATAAATATTATATAATGAAATAACTGAGAAACTTCCTCTATCTCTTTGAATTAATTCGTTCACATTCAGAGAAATAATTAAATATTTAGTCGAGAATATAATTTTTTACTTGGATTGAAATTTTGCAAACGGAGACAAATTTTTCAATGCTGGACACCGTGGTTTTCTTACTCGGTCGAAACTCAAGATTCAAGCCGAGTAGCAGAAACAAAAAAAAATTTTGTTATCAGATGTTTATTATTATAGGTTTATAATGAAGGCCATTTTTATAAACCTATAATAATAAAGCTCTGGTAACAAAATTTTTTTTTGTTTCTGCTACTCGGCTTGAATCGTGAGTTTCGACCGAGTAAGAAAACCACGGTGTCCAGCATAGAAGAATTGATCACGTCCGGTCCTGCGTCCTCCACTGATATTAAGGAGACAAATTTATTTATTGAATCATAAGTTTAGGCATCCTACATACAATACATTTTACTTATACATATCTCGATATAAATGCTGATATGCTGATTGATGAGATTTCGGACTGCATCGTGCAGTGTATCCTTTATGTCATTACTGGGGAGGAATGGATTTTTAACTCTAAAATTTATACTGCATTATTCTGATAACAAAAACTTGACTCAATACATTTTATTTGTAAAAAAACAAACCCTGCATTCTCAAATATATTAACAACCATATTATTATTATTAACTTTGAAAGGTATAAGTTTCGCTTATTAGAGGTTAGCGGTTTGCTCCCTATCCTGAGCTAATTAATATAAATAAATAAGGAAGGGGTTCTAAATGCCTAAAAAGACGGAAAAAAAACATAATTAGCAATAGAATATTTATTTATTTTTTATTGACAAAATTACCTTGGAAGTTCATAGAAAGGAACTTTATAAAAATAATATTTTTTTATTGTAATTCAATTGTTTACTAATTTACCAAATGGTTTACCCGTTTAGTTTGGTGTCTATGAACTTACCTAAATTGATTAACACACCAATTTACTTTTATTTTCCTCTAACTCTTATATATTTATTTCTCACTAATTAAGCCTATGTCTATTTCCACTCGGGCACTAGAGGGGCAGCAGGGAAGCAAAAATCTTTTCCATCCCTGCGATTTTCATGTTCCATATATTGAAAAAAGAATTGGAGTAATGTAAAATGGAAGTGGAAGGGATCAGAAAAACTTTTAACTCGTACTCAATACCTAGTTTAAAAAAAAGCTTTATGATTGATCTATAATTCATATATGGAAGAAGTTTCTCAGTTTTAAGTTAATATCAAATAAATTTATTTATTAAAATATCGTTTATTTTATGTATGATATTTAAATTATTTTTTATTATAAATAATATAATTTCTTCCCTATAAAACTATTTGCAAATCTATTTTTTTTAAATAGATTAAATATATATATTTCAAAATTCACAGTTTTTAATTTTATCTATATTTATATATGATTTTTTAATTTTTTAAAATTTTGTTTTAATAATTTTTAAAAGTCATTGATTAAATATACTCATCGGGCCCCTGCTCAGCATTTATTTTTGTCAAATATATCGATATTAAAGTCTGAATTCGCCTTTAGATATAGATTTTGTAAATATAATTTATAGTTCATTCATATTATATTAATTAACAAAAATTGTTATTACTTTGTAAATAGATATAATGTATATTTTCTAGTTGAATTTCTCAAATCATCAATAGATTTTAGAGTATTAAAAAAAAGAGCGATTTCGACTTTAACATCTAATCTTTGATCTTTGTTCCTAAAGGAATAAAGAATAAAATATCTTCGGCGCTCCAATGTGAACATCAAAACAACAAGAGTTTTTAAAAATGGCCCCTTAAAAAAAACCTCCTTATCAATGATTTAAAATAATTATTTAATATTCCCATTCATCAAATGTAAAGAACAAGACTTATATGCTGAGTGTACTTTAAGTGTTACACTAGCCAAGAATCAAAATTCTTTCTGGGAAAGATATCTTACTTAAAAAAAATAATAATAATAAAAAGTAAAAAAAAAAATAAAAATGAAATAAAAAAAGTTAAAAAAAATGACAAAAGTAATTTTGTCACAAGTTTATTGGACTGGGTCGATGATTATTTTAAAATTCTATGTTTGAAAATAGGTAAAAGGGTTTTATCATGTTTAATTTAATAAAATACATATTGTATATTATATTTCTTTATTAAGCACAATTGTAGCTAAATGATTTTAATCTAAAATATCTTTGAAATGTATTTTGATTTATATTATTTATTTTTATTTTATTTTAATTGAAGACTTACAAATTTAAACATTTTCTATATAAAAAAAAGACAAATAAATTGTGTTGATATATGAAGTGCATAAGAGATTTTAACTTTTTTAATAATACCTTTTGAAAGTGAGTTATTTAGTTTTCCATGAAAATTTTCAAGTAAAATATATATATAATGATATCAATCAGTTCACACTATTGTCTGTTGAATAAAAAAAGGTAAGATTATAATAAGAAAATGAATAATAAAAATCAAACAATTTATTCTTAATTTAAAACGATTTTTTTTTAATTGAAATAAAAGAATATCAATAAGGGTGACGCGACCAAAGTGACAAAATATGTTCTAAGTTTATTTTTTTTATCTTGTTCTTCCTCTCCATTTGCTTGTTTGGGAAGTTTTCTGCTCTGTCCCTTCCCTCTGCATTTATATATACGGTATATAAATGCATAATAGTATAAAGTATACATTAGGGTGGTCGCAAGAAATTGATGTCCGAATATCTTTGGCGGGAACCTCTAGAAAGTTGCCAAATTATGTAAAAGTGAGATAGGGAAAGGACGAGCGTGATCGAATAACCCTAAGACCTGCCTCAACGGGCCTGAAGTTTAGTAAAACTTGATGGAGACATATCAAGGGTAGCATTGTCTAAACTTCTAAATCATTTGTGGTATTTAAACCAAGAGCAGGTTGCTTTGCTTTTTTGATAATACTTTAGATCAGTGGTTCCCAACCGGTGTGTCCCGGCACCCAAGGGTCCCGCGAGAATGGCTAAGGGGTGCCGCGAGATATTTAGATGAACAAAAAAAAAAATAATAATAAAGAGGCGGGAAAAAAAAGTTAGCGATCGTGAATGTTTTTAAACTTTTCACTTTTCTTGACGTTCAGAAGAAATATTAAGGCTAAAATAATTCCTTTTAATCCTTCCATATTTAATTCATGGCCCTTCGATTAACGAAAAGTGGTGGAAATAACATAAGTAGGGGGCTCCCCCCCAAAAACGATACGGAGTGGGGGAAAACGGAGGTCATATTTGGATTCAGGAGGTCATTTTACTTAAGAATCTGATGAAATTATTTCGGAACTCGAAAAAAAATTTCATTACCCCTATTAGTGTTATTTGAAAATCAATGTGATGTGCCTCTTAACCATATTCGATTTTTTGCCCATACCATGAAAACCGTTGGTTTTACTAAAGAATGTAAAGGACTTTTTTTTAGTAAATTTAATGCTCTTCAAAAAATTACTGATGAACTTTTTTTGTTGGACTAACCGTCTAGGAGTTACAGATGTTAATAGTCAAATTTAGGGGAATCGATGAACTTTAGGGCCGATGAGGCAGGTCTTATCATTATCCGATCCCATTATCCGATCGAGCTCAAACTTTCACAATCTACTTTTTACACCAATTGTCAACTTTTAAGAGGTTCCCGCCGAAAATACAGCCAAAAAATTTTTCTCCCCTTATACCTTGCAACCACCCTAGTATACATGTATAATGGTGGACTCTTTGCTCGTTCAATGGTGTTTTCATTTTATTTATAAAAGAGATTTTTAGAATTATTTTTCTTATATTTTCCAACAACTAATAAGATATTAGATAGAAATAATATATATCTAATGGCCCTGTCTAAATATCTTATTGAGGAATAATATATAGTAGAGGAGACTGGGGCTCCTTTGAACATCCCGTTTTTAAAAATTGTCGCTCATCTTTTGGGGGAATTATTTCTACAGTGAGTAGCATTAATGCAAGATATATGTGTCCAGATCCACAACTGCCTTCGTCTTTGTTTGGAGTTGCCAGAAGCACGTGAGCGTTTTTGTGTTGTAACTGAAAAATGTTTGCATGACATATTGTATTTTATGCTATAGTTTTTTTTTTTTTTTTTTTTTTTTACGAATTAGTGTTTTACCATTTAAAAGAGAGAAGTTTTAGTTTCCTTATTTCATACTGAGAAATGTTGTTTCTAAATTTTGAATATGTGAAAACTGCTTATTCACGCAAAACATGTCTCTAGGACACATTTATATATTTATTTAACTTTAACTTCAAGCACCTGCTGTCAGTTACAGTTAACTCTCTACAGACAACAAATGTTCAATTTTAGAGAGTGAGGGGTTAATATTACATAAACATTACATTAATATTAAGTAAACAGCCAGCAAGTCGTCCCTCCTTCTATCAGAAAGACTCCTCTGACCAAACAAATCTAGGAGTTCAACATACGGAACCATAGTTCCCAGAATTCCAATCTCCCTATAAAAAAGAAATCTCAGGAATTTTTTTTTGGACAACCTCAACTAAGTCAATTTGAACGTTAGTTGAAGGGTACTATATTAGGAGAGCATACTAGAGATGGGCAAAATCGTTCTTTTTGAAGAACGGGTCGTTCACCGTTCGATCTCTGAAACGGCCCGTTCGTCGTTCTTTTTTCAATGTCTCTCCCCCCCTCTCATTGATGATGATGCAGGTTAATTTACATACTTTTTTAATTTTATTTAAATATGTCAAGTTGGATATTTACTAGCATTAACTTAAAATAGGGTAGGTCCCTCCACGCTGAATAAAAATAATCTTAAATAAAATAAATATTAATAATGTTTAGAAAAAAAATTAACAATTAGATATAATAATTTTATCAAAAATATTAGGCTAATACAATTTCATAAATTAAAATTTTTTATATAAAAAAATTATATTTTTTTCTTCATCGTTTATCGGTTTGGCCAAAATTTCATGAGCATATCCGGTTTCATAATATTTTTAAGATTCTAAGCTTTTCTAAGGCTTTAACTGTTCGTTAAAAAAAAATTACCATATCCATCGTGTTAACAAATGGCAAAATATTAACTTAAATTTAATTCTTCTATTAAAAAATAAATTTTAGTCAATTTTAGAGGAGAATAATAAATTATTTTATATTAACTCTTTATTTAATCAAAAACTTATGTTTACATATCAAAAATAAAAAAATTATATATATAGTAGACTTGAAATACGTATCTGAAATTAAAAACTTAAAAACAAGTTGATAGGAATTTCTGGACCTACAATTTTCATCTAATAGCTCCATTGTAAGATTTATCTATCAATTTTTAACTTTCAATTAATTTTAAAAGGAATTAAATAAAAAAAAACCTCATATACCTGTTGATATCATGAAAAATTTATATGCTCATTTTTAAACAAAAAAATATCTTGTTTTCAGTTAAATTAAAAATTTCCCCTATGAAATACATTCAGTACCGTTTTGAGAATAGATACAGGCTTATTTAATAATTTGTAAATATATCAAAAGGCTTTTTATTGTCATATGAATAATTTTCATCTGGTTTATTTTCTGAAGTAATCTCCTCATCGTTTGATTCATTTGCTCTTGAAAATTTTGTAAATTCATTTCTGCTTTCCTTATAATTTCCATCTTCAATCGAAAGACCTGCGAGTTTATTGATTTTATCATCATCATCATCATCATCTATAATTTCTGATTGATTTAATAAAGGATTTTTATTTAATGCAAATGTTCCTTCGTTTGTGTTAGGGTTTTTCATCATTTTTGGAAACTCCTTTGGGTCCATTATGGTGGAGATACTTGTTGATTCAATAACTTCATTTTCGAATACAGATTTTTTTAAAAATACCGGCTTGACTGATTTATATCCACTCGGAAAATATTGTTCTGTCGATTTTGAAGAAGTTTCGTTGCCGAAAAGTTCACTTTTTTCCTGCAAATTTTCGGTATTTTTAAAAGCACATTCAGAGAGCTCTTTCTTCATTTTCTTTTCTTTTTCTATTCTTAATAAATGTCTAATTTCTTCTAGCTGAAATTCTTCGCCTCCTGCATAAACTAAATCTTTAGGATACATTAGTTTTTTGAATGGATCATGATTATCATTACTAATTGGAATATCAGATGTAAATACGATATTCTGTTTTGTTTTAAGAACATCTAAATTGGTTGTCATACAATTATGTTTAACTTGAGATGAATCGTCTTCAAAAACTTCCAGATTAGGATGTTGTTTCCTTGGAAAAGAACTAGTAGTTGGATTTTTATTTTTTTTATTGGTCCATGGTCCTGGTTCTTGAACATTTTCTTTAATTACAGATTTAACCTCAGGAACGTGAGTCAAATGTTGTTTATCTATTTTAAATTGATTATGATTAGAATTTTCATCTTGGAATATTTTAATGTTACACTTTTGTTTATTATCCTCAAAAATGCGATAGCTCTGAGAAGAGCTCGCTCCTTGACTCAATTGAGGGACGACTGAACTTCGAGATTTTAATGATGCTAAAACTTCTCTTTTAGGAATTGGAGGCTCAGAAAAGTTTATTGAATTGCCCAAAGAAATTTGACCAACTTTAATTTCAAATTGTTTGTGAGCATACTGTAATTCGTCAATCGGTTCAGCTTGATTTTTTAAACCAAGTAAATAAATTTTATCGGCTTTTTTAAAATTCTCTTCTTTTTCATATTCATAAGCCCACCATCGATAAAACAAAGTTGTTTTTCTCCCAATTCCATGACTATAAATCATTTTAAACATTTCGAGACTATTATGAGAATTTTCCATCTAAAAAAAAATGTGTTTTACAAAAAATAATCTGGGAAAAATGTTTTAAAATATATTTCCCAATAATTAAATAACAGTAAATAAATAAATTACAGTTTTAGTATAAATAAAATATTTTACTTACATATTTAATCCACAATTTAATTAATCTAATATCGTCAAAATATTCTGTTTTATCTTTAAAATGAGATAAACATTTTTCAAGTAAAATTGAAAGATTCCCATGCTGAGAATTTGTTGGGAAAGATTGTTCAACCCATAAAACGTAGTCACACCATAATTGAAGTGGGTCTTCCCCATCATAAGTTCTAATCAAAGTTTCAAATTTTCTAAAAAAAAAAAAATCATAAGAATATTATTTCTTTACATCAGAAACAGGGGTGGAGCAGGAACGCGTGGGAACGGCGTTCCCACACAGGTTTCACTCATTAAAAAAAATAATAATTTTTCTAAAGTTTTCGGGGGAGGGCCCCCGAAAGCACCCCCCCCTCCATTGGTAAGTTTTTTTTTTTTTTTTTTTTTTTGTTCGAATGGGTGCATAAGGTCCGAAGACCTATAATGACCAATAGTCACATGCAGCCAGGAAGAAAATAAAAACAAAAGGAGAAGCATAAAGGGGAAACTCAACTGCGGGAACTGAGAAGATGCCTGTTGAGGTTAGACTTGAAAGTCTGAAGATTGTAGGTTTTGGGGAAGATAGACGCAGGGAGCTTGTTCCAATCACGGGAGGTCATGGGGACAAAGGAAGAATGAAATTGTTTTGTTCTGTTAGTCGTGATCTGAACAGCATAGGGATGCTGAGAAGATGCCTCTCTTGTGTTCCGTGAATATGTTGCATTGGGTGGGATAATTGATTTTAATTCGGCAGAGCATTGACCATGGTAATACCTGTAGAAGAGAGATAGTGAAGATACTCTTCTTCTATGATCTAGTGACTGTAGGGATGCGGTAAGGGTAGAATCACCTATCAGTCTAATTGCACGCCTTTGTATGGCTTCCAAGGAGGAGAGAGCGTCTTTCGACGCCCCTCGCCAAAGGTGGGAACAATATTCAAGACACGGCCGAATTTGGGCTTTATAGAGGATTAGGAGTTGTTGGGAGGAAAAGTAACGCTTCGTTTTGAATAGGAAACCCAATTTCCTTGCGGTAGATTTAACCACAGAAGAGATGTGGTTGCTCCAGGAGAGATCAGATGTAACTGTCACTCCCAGAACAGAAAATGAATCTTTGAACTCGAGACTATTATTGCTGTAAATAAGGGGAGGGCAAATCCTATTTTTTTGTCTAGAAATTAAAAAAAGTCATATATTTAGCGTCCCCACACTGAAAATTTTGCCACTACAGCACTGATCAGAAACTTATATTTACATTCATTAAATAGTGCAACAGTCAATTTTTAAATGCTAAGATTTGGTCCAGGAGATGCTGAGAAAATCGTGGTTCTCAATAATGGATCTCTTTTAACCCCCCCCCCCCCCCCGCTGAAATAGTTAGCAAATTAGTGAACCATCCCTATAAGCTATCAATTATGGGATTAATACGTTTTGACGTCTCTCTTGCTTTCTCAGGATTGGTCTCGTACTTTTTAAACATTTTAATCTTTGATAGTACAAATGATAAATTATTTCCCATGGATGGTAAAACTTGCCGAGATATTCTTTGTTATAAGACCAAAGTAAGGGAAAACTTTTGTTTGGCTATTTTTTATGTTTAAGGAGAGAGAAAGGACATTAACGTTTTTGTTGCTTTGTCATTTAGGATTTAAGAAAAGCTTCTCCAGATCTATGTGTAAAATGCATACAAACCAAATTTTATAAAACTCTTAATTCACGTGACAGTTGAAAATAGCCTTGAGATTATCTATATTCAGTTTCCTCGATTCCTTACTCAGGACGAGCCATAAAAGTCTGATAAAAGTTAGATTTGAATGATTTTTTTTTAATGATTGATCATGATTTACCTTCTAATCAAGATCAGATATTTGATTGTTTAATTTATAAAAGAACAAACTTACTCTTTTTCTTTAACAAGTTCTCTAAAAGTTGAATCATCATTTTGGGCATGAAGTGCTGTTTCCAATTTAGATTTATTTCTTCCTTCTTTTAATGGTTGAATATTTTCCTTGGATGTAACAAAATCCTCTGAAGAATTTGCCATCTTTCAAATTAATTAACTTATAAAAAAAATTTACAATTAAAATTTATCTGAAATAATTAATCAATGAACAAAATAGAATAATAGAATCGAGTGACTTTTTAAAAAATTTGAAAATAGATTTCTCAATAAGTTCTGCCACAATAAAAATCTAAACTGCCAGGCAGAGTTGGCAAGTTTTATCCCGCCGAGTATAATACACGGTTTTACACATGTATAAAACTATCAAGGATAAAACTAGGCCGATGTATAAATCTGTAAAAAAACTAACCCCTCCCCCTGAAAAACAGCTTGTCGCTAACTTCAACCTGTAGAAAAACGCCGCCATTTTTTACTTTCTCTTACCCTATATTTACACATGCTCTGAATCACGTGTAAATTTTGGCGTCCACTGGCACCCAAAGCGAGAAAATCAAATATCTGGGAGCGGGCAAGTGCTTACCAGGCTCCGTCCACTTGTTTGAAAGAAACACTAGGGAACTTGCCCATGGATGCTCAATTTTGAACCAAACACCTGGGAAATTACTCAAGGATAGAATCAAACTAAGAGCAAGTTACCCTAACTCCGCCCACTTTTTCTAATCAAACAACGTTTTATGCACATTTGGGGCAATGGGCATCCAATGTGCATCCAATTGCGAAAAACGAACAAACCTAATATTGATTTTCAAACGGAGGGAAGGGGCTCTGGTGGGCGGAGTCAAGGTGCGACGCTAGCGACACGGCTGCTCAGATGCTGAAAACTTTCAGCTGTCAAATCCTGTGAGCAGAGTTGGGTTTTATACACGATTTTGCAGTTTTATACAAAAATTGCGGATAAAACTTGTATAAAACGTAAAAAATGTATTAAACGTATAAAATGTATAAAACTTGGATGCGCATGCGCAAACCCGACGAGAAAGGAAGTTCAAATAAAATTTCATTTTTCAATTATTAACATTTTGATTATATTATTCACTAAATAAAAAGCAAACAATATCGTCAATTCTTTAGAACATTATAAAATATGAAAAGCTTTTAAGCTGTTTTTTCAGAGGGAGGGGGTTGGTTTTTTACAGTTTTATACCTTTTATACATCGACCAAGTTTTATCCGCAATAGTTTTATACATGTATAAAACCGTGTATTATACTCGGCGGGATAAAACTTGCCAACTCTGCCTGTGAGTTACAACCAGAGTTGGCAAGTTTTATCCCGCCGAGTATAATACACGGTTTTATACATGTATAAAACTATCAAGGATAAAACTAGGCCGATGTATAAAAGGTATAAAACTAGAAAAAACCAGCTCCCCTGAAAAAACAGCTTAAAAGCTTTTATTTCATATTTTATAATGTTTTAGAGCATTGACGATGTTGTGTCCTTTTTCTTTAGTGAATAATATAATCAAAATGTTAATAAAATAATTGAAAAATGAAATTCAAAAATTAAATATGGAAATCTAACCTCCAGCTGTCAATTCATTTGTAAGCATATTTATTATTTTCTTTAATTAATTAATATCAGATAATTAAATTTAGTTTGTTTTTATTCTTTTAGGTTTCTGATAAGGAACTAACCGTGGAAAATTAATTTTAGAATATATATGGCCCGAAAAGTGGAATCTGACAGGTGGTGCAAATCTATTACCTCAAGATTTTAAAATATTCAAAAGCGATATTTGCTTTCGTTTCTATAATAGAAAACGAAGAAAAAACTATACTACTGTTTTTAATTTTATCTTAATTTGTTCTTTCAAGATGCATTATTATATGGTTAATAAACAAAAAACAAAATTTGAATTAAACATTTGTAAAGCATCTTATCTTATTACTTTCTCGTACCCTATATATGAAATATATAGAGAGAGAAAGTATTGCGATCATGTCAAAAATTCGATGTCGAGATTTTGATGGATATACATGTTTTGAGGTCCCCTGAGTCCAAAAAAAGTGGGTCCCGCAAATTGGTCGTGTGTGTGTGTGTGTGTGTGTGTGTATGTATGTGTGTCTGTGTGTGTGGACAGATTTTTAGCATGAAGGAGTTGAGCTAGCGGATTGAAATTTTATATTTAACTTAGGTACCTTTGAAGAATCTCAAAATAAGCTTTTGAACAAAATCGGCCAAAAAGTACTAGTACTTTAATGATGTACTTTTTCAGTTTTTTTCGATTTTCTCAAAATTCCCTCCAAGGATTTTTTTTAAATTCATAAATCAACTATTTTTTAGATGCTCTTTAAAATGTATATTCTCATTTTGCCGTTGAAATCTTCTGAAGACCACTTTACTCTTGTTCTTCATAGGAAAGATAGAAATGGTTGCCATGGTAACGGAATTTAAATCTTTTTCTTTTTACTAGATTAAAAATCAATTATTATTTAAATTCCCATTTTTTTTAAATTTTATTTCTGTCTTTAATTGTTTCCGGGAAAACTTATATCACTCTCTCTCTCTCTCTCTCACTTGCAAACATTATCGCCTGTCTCTCCGCCTTCTCTCATAGGCCTAATGTTAATTTCCTATAGGGATTTGTATGTTAATTTCGATTCAAAAGGGGGTCCCCTTTGGAACTTTTTACGCATTTAAAATTTTTTTTCCCAATTCTTATGAAATTTTGTATTTATTTACGATTCTATATTGTGTATAAAATGTCAAAATATGAGATTAAAATTTTGAAAAATAACCATAGTTTATTTCAAGCAGTCAACATTTAAAATGCAAGTTTGAAACTAAGGTGCTATGGGAAACTAAATATATCTCGACACAAAAAATCTGGTGTGGCCAGCACGGTGCACAACTTTCTCTTACCGAAGGGTAAGAGAAAGTTGTGTGCTGTGCGCCAGTCACACCAGATTTTTTTTGAATATAAAATTATCTAACAAGGGGAGTGCATAGCCTTGATAACACCGATTTGAACGAAAATTTTTTATGTGTAGTACTTGATGAAAAACGAATTCTGTTAAAGCCAGAGAACGCGCTTCTCAACGGTTCGTCTAAAAAAAAATGTTAAAGATTTTGCCTGCATGCCTTAAGCCGTTACTAACAATAACATTTACAAATGGCGCGATGGCTAGATCGTTAGGGCGCATTCTTTGTAAACAAAAAATCCCGAGTTCGAATCTCTTCTTGTGCAACTATTTTTTTTTTTTGTAATTTATTTTTTTTTGTTTCAGAATATTTTTTAATATTAATAAATAAATAAAAAGTTTTTTTTTTTTTTTAATTAATGGCATTTGACACATAAAAAAATATTGTCGTAACATGTTCAGAGTTAGGAAAATGAACGACCCAACTGTTTAAAACAAATATTATTATAAATTTATTTATGTGTCCAATTAATAGTAATATATTTCTAGTATAGGCCTAATATTAAATATTTCCTTATATTATATTTTTGACAGAAAGCATTCGAATTTTCTTTAAATATATGGAACATGTTGAAAATTAAATGCCAATAATAATAAAAAAAAACTTTTTATTTATTTATTAATATTAAAAAATATTCTGAAACAAAAAAAATAAAAATTACAAAAAAAAAAAATAGTTGCACAAGAAGAGATTCGAACTCGGGATTTTTTGTTTACAAAGAATGCGCCCTACCGATCTATCCATCGCGACACTTGTAATTGTTATTGTTAGTAACGGCTTAAGGCATGCAGGCAAAATCTTTAACATTTTTTTTTAGACGAACCGTTGAGAAGCGCGTTCTCTGGCTTTAACAGAATTCGTTTTTCATCAAGTACTACACATAAAAAAATTTTCGTTCAAATCGGTGTTATCAAGGCTATGCACTCCCTTGTTAGATGAAGAGTTGCTGTTGATGTTATGGAATGGAAGAGAGCAAGTACAGGTGCAGCAAATTAAGAGAGCCTTTGGATGCCGAAAAGGAGTCGTTTCGCACAAAATTTTATTCGTCCATCCTCAGTCTCTCAGTTCTTAGTATAAGCCTACCAGGAGTGAGGAATAAAATTTTATCCGAAACGTCTCCTTTTCGGCATTTGGCATCCAAAGGCTCTCTTTATTTGCTGCACCTGTACTTGCTCTCTTCCATTCTATAAAATTATCCAAAAAATAATTATTAAATGTCAAGTATGAATATAGGCTACTGAATCTTGTTTATGTTTTGTTCATTCCTAATGTATCAAAAGAAGATATTGCATACACGAACTTTAAACAATACCTGTATTAGACTGTTGTGAAGTGTTTAATAATTGCAACGTGATAAATAAATACATTGTATAAGTATATATACATAAAAATATTTTAAAGTGAAACTTTTATTATATCGGTACGAATTTTTTGGTTCTTCTATCAGCATGTCGCTTTGTAACGAGGTGACGTAAAAAGCCATGACGTTATAAGCCATGACTTTACAAGCCATGACGTCACAATCCGTGACGACAAAAATAAGAAAGTTGAAATTTAATATATATAACGAATTATAAAAAAATTATTGTGAGATTTAATAATTCAATTTTTTAATTGATAAAATATAATTTTTTAAATAATTTAAAATATTCAAATCTTCAATCTATATATACTGTATATATATAATCCAGGGGGGGGGGGCGAAGCTCTCCTGGCTAGACGTGCCGCCCGCCGAAGGCGGGCGGCGCGGCTAATTACTAAATAAATATTGTTCACAGTTTTTAACATGCCACTATTGATTTCCCATTTTCCAATTATTAAGTTAAGATTAAAATTTAATACCCTTAATTGAATAATTTTCTGAAAATTTTCAGTTAAACGCCTACGATCCAAAAAAAAGTTTCACTTGCATCGTGGTTTCATAAAACCACACAATGATTTTTTTGTTATTTTTAGGCTGAACGCACACCGATCGAGCAAAAACGTTTTCGAACAAAACGTTTTTGCCTGAAACTGTTTTTTCAATGCTTTTCTATGGGTCAATGCACACCGAAGAGACAAAACACAATTGGTCATGATTCGACATCATCGAACAAAATGTTTTGTCCAAAAACCTTTTTGCTCGATCGGTGTGCTTTGGCATCGAGCAAAACGTTTTGTTCTTGGACAAAACATTTTGATCGAAAAAGTTTTTGCTCGATTGGTGTGCGTTTACCGTTTTACTCATTTATTCCTAAGATAATAACAATTTCCTGCGTTTTAATCTTTTAATCCCAATCATGATATATTTATATTTTTTTAGAAAAAACTTTATAAAAAGGTAAATTTTAGAATTTTGGAGTTTATGCTTTCACTGTTGTTATCAGTAGTAAAAGAATTTGATTTTCGGTTTGACTCTGGTTTATTTGTAACAATTGCAACGTTTCGGCCACTCATTCTGTGGCCTTCAGGTACAATTCAGCTAACAATTGTAAGATTATAAAGGTTGTTACATCTGTGACAATCTCAATTGATGAGTAGATCCTGTGTGAATCTCAATTGAATTGAATTTAGAATTTAGAAATGAAAGGTAAGTTAATTAAAGTTTATAATTAATTAAAACGTCAGATGTTTATTTTTATAATAATAAATAAAGAGATAGGCCTAAAATATTAAATTGATACTGGCGACCGTTGGCACTAGTTGAAACATATTTAAATAGGTAATATAAATTATACACAAGGTTATTTGTTTCAATTCATTTTATTAACTAACTGGAGTCATTTGTAAACTTCTGAAGATGACACACACGGTGTCGAAATACGTATAAAGTTAATAAAATGAATTGAAACAAATAACCTTGTGTATAATTTATATTACCTAGATTAAATATTTATTATAAAAATAAACATCTGACGTTTTAATTAATTTTAACTTTAATTAACTTACCTTTCATCATGCGCACGTCAGAAATAGAGGAATATATTCAACATATTAGAATTTACACTTTTATAGTTGTTATCCAGAGTTGGCAAGTTTTATCCCGCCGAGTATAATACACGGTTTTATACATGTATAAAACTATCGCGGATAAAACTAGGCCGATGTATAAAAGGTATAAAACTGTAAAAAACCAACCCCCTCCCCCTGAAAAAACAGCTTAAAAGTTTTTCATATTTTATAATGTTCTAAAGAATTGACGATGTTGTTTGCTTTTTATTTAGTGAATAATATAATCAAAATGTTAATAATTGAAAAATGAAATTTTATTTGAACTTCCTTTCTCTTCGGGTTTGCGCATGCGCATCCAAGTTTTATACATTTTATACGTTTAATACATTTTATACGTTTTATACAAGTTTTATCCGCAATTTTTGTATAAAACTGCAAAATCGTGTATAAAACCCAACTCTGTTGTTATCATTATCAAAAAACGCTTCGGCCAATCATTGTGTGGTCAAAAAGATAAAAATTTTGCAAACGAACCACAGCAAAACCAAAATCAATCTTTTATTAAGTTTAATTTAGATCTCTCAATCATTTGCCAACTGGCATTTTTCAAAATTTGTTTTTATATATAAATAATACAAAATAGGACTCATTCTAGTCATAAATTTTTTTTTTTTTTTGAATTTCCTTTCTCGTCGGATTTGCGCATGCGCATCCGAGTTTTATACATTTTATACGTTTTATACAAGTTTTATCCGCAATTTTTGTATAAAACTGCAAAATCGTATATAAAACTCTGGTTACAACCCCCTTTATGATTAGTTTGCTTCTGTGGTTTGCATATCTATTTATATATGTATTTATGTCTGAGAAATGTCATAAAATAATTTTTAAATTGATATAAAATAAAAAGGCAAACTATCAATTAGCCATTATAATGAAAAATCTCTTCATAACATGTAAAAATTTTCAAATGGTTCATGTTTCCTACGTTGTAAAGATATATTTTTCAGCTTACAAATGATTTATCAATTAAAAATGTAAATGAAATATTTACAAGGAGATTGAATATTATATTTTAAATAGCAAGTATTTACATTTAATTTTTTATTGCGTTTAATACTAACTAATAAAATGTTTCACAAATTTTTTTTAGATTATGATTTATTATGATCATAGCAGTCACTTGATAAAAAATTTCACTAATATGTTTTATTAAATAGTAGCCTACTTCAAGATGAGTGTACCCTACCTAGGGTGGGCTGAAAAAACTCATTTTTTTATTTCGAAGTTGTAAGTTGCGAATTATATACATAAAAAAAAGGAAAACAAATTATCAAAATCGATTGACATCTTCCGGTCGCTCAGAGGCCCTAAAGTTTGACAAAATATGAAAAAAATTTCATTTTTGCGATTATTTTTTAAATTTTTATATTAGATGTTTTCGTAATGTAATCGTTTGTAACGTCTTCAAAAAGAGCCTAAAACTTTGTGTTTTAATTTGGTTTAGATCAGTGGTTCCCAACCTTTTTTGACACATCGCCCCTTTCTAGAGGTTGTCTAACACCGATCGCCCCCTTTTCATTTAATTTTTCCACTAATAGCAAAAAATTAATATAATATTTTGTATAGGAAAATTTTCAAGGCGTCCCAAGAGAACAGGAGGAGTTTGGGAAAGACTGGTATACCTGCTGTACATAAATTTACATGGTTCAAATTGAATCAAGTTCATGGATTCTGTGATCTGCATCTGCATTTACGTTACAAAATATGATTTGAAATTTTTAACAAATTTATTACAAAGTTAAAAATGAATCAAGTTCCTCAGATAACGTTTTCTGTTGAAAGTGAATAAATACAACAGTTGCAGAAATAATGACCAAAACGTTGAAATTTTTTAAATAAATTATATTATTAATTACTAACTAAAATAAACCATAATCAATGGCAAAAATTTATTTAAAAAAATACTCCTGACCCTAGGAGTACTAGGCAAGGTTTTTATTCTTTATCTCTACCCACATTTCTAAAAATTTAAAAATAATTTTATTTTTATGAAGAAAATAACAAAAATGGATAATTTTCGGTCAATCTTTATTGAATGAAAACAAAAGTGACGTTTCAATTCTAGATTGGAATTATCTTCAGACTATTTTATTTTTATGATATTTGTCCCCTTCTATCCTGACCATCCTGTAAATAATGGATTTTTCTCTTTGATTTTCGTTCTTTTCAATTTTAGTTAACTAATAATTTTTCTCCCTTTGAATACTCATCGCCCTCCGCTTATTTATCGCTCCCCTGAAAACCCAAATCGCCCACTTGGGGGCGACCGCCCCCAGGTTGGGAATCACTGGTTTAGATCATTTGATATCTTCCGGTCGTGCATAAGCCCCGAAATTTGCCAAAAAAAATTACAAAGTTACATTTATACGAGTTTTTTTAATATCTTTAGTAAACTTTTTTTAACGTAATAGTTACAGTATTTTTATTTTTGAACATAAGAACATTATGTTTTATTATGGTGTGAATTCAAAAATTAAAAAAATAATCGCGAAAATGAAGTTTTTTTCATATTTTAGGGCCTATGCGCGACCGGGAGATGTCAACCGATTTTGATAATTTTTTTTTCCTTTTTTTTTGTCTATATAATTCGCAACTTTTCCTCTCTATTGCAACTTTGAAATAAAAGAATAATTTTTTTTTTGGCCCACCCTAATGTACTTCCAGCTAATTATATAGCAACATTTTGGATTAACTCAATTCTAGAACTATTGATATTTTACTATACGAATACTTATAAACAATCCTTGTCTAAACCTCTTTATAATGGATAATATGTGTTTACATTTGATATTTGTTGAAGTTCGCTCATGGTCAAATTATTAACATTGGATCAGAGCAAGTTGATGTAATAAATTTTTACCAGAAATGACATGGTTAATATTTTATTTGATTCCCTATAAACATGCTGGCTGAGACTAAATCAAAACACAGCCTCAGCAAATTCATTAACAAATTTCAATAAATAATTTTGGCAAAAAAAGGAAATAACTCAATTGTTGACTCTGTTTGGTTCAAATCATTTTAGGAAAAAATCTAAATGAACTATATTTTACTTGTTTGGAACCCCATATTTTTTTTCTATTTAATCAGGGTCGTAGCCAAGTTTTTTTTCAGAGCGGGGAGAGCTAAAAAATTTTGGAAAATGGGGGAGGGGGGCTTATAATTTTGTTCAATGACACTCATTGAAAAAGTGAACAACGTTAAGGTAACCTTATTCAAATATATAAAATGTAAACAAATTTTATAATTTTGAAAATGAAACCATTTACCTCATGTTGGCAACTTTAGACAAATTTATATGGAAACTTGGAAATAAATTTAAAGTAACAAATAAACTTTTATTACACTAAATTTATCTTTCCCATTATTTTAATAAAATTTAAAATGACGCTTCTCTAGGGTATAAATAATTGAAAAATGGTATTCCAGAACTCAGAAAGCCCTATCGCCCCCTACCCCCTCTAAAATTTATTTCCCACCCGATTTTTACTTTTTTGTTTCATATTTTTTTTTATATTATGGTGCAAAATTAATTAAAATATTAATACATTTATCTGGACAACTCTTAGTCATATGTCGAGACGCCGCCCGCTATTTAATTATAAGTTATGATTAAAAACGCGATTTTAATATCCTCGATTCGAATAATTTTGCGAAAATCTGGACTTAAATGGATGGCTACGAACCGAAAAAAAAGTTTACTTGCATCGTGGTTTCATAAAACCACACAACCCCCCTCAGATTTTTATAAAATTGTATATTATTTTACATAAAATATTACAAAATATATCTTCAATTATATAAACTGTACAAATTTAACAATTAATTAAATTAAATATCTTTTGGCCAAATTTGAGTACCCATTTGTAAGTACAGGGCCGCAGACAGACTTGACGGGCCCCGGGGCTACTTAATAATACGGAACAATTTTTTACACAGTTTTTGGCACAATTTTTGAAACAGTTATACAGTACATAGCTTACAATATTTATTTAAATAAGAAAGTTATTTAAAAATTTGTCAAAATTTCCTAAACCATAATTTATACAGGCCAGATCCGGGCAGACAACTTCCGGGGTGGGGGTCCTGGGAGTATGGAAAATTTTTTGAAAATTAGACACTAAAATCTGCGTTTTTAGCTATCCTGAGACGTGAAAAATATTATCAAACTTGCTTTGAGCTTAAAGGGCCCTCAGGAAAAAAATTTCCAAATGATTTTTTTTAATTGAAATTTTAAGATTTAAAGGGCCCGGGCCCCTTCAGGAAAAAAATTTCAAGAAAATGATTTTTTTAATTGAAATTTTAACCATCAAAATTATTATTTATTATAATTTTAAGGTTGGGCATTTGCCCCCCCCCCCCCCAAGGGCTCTGATTTTTATAAAATTTTATATTATTCTAAATAAAATACTCCAAAATACATCTACGAGTATACAAACTGTACAAAATTAAACAATTAATTAAATTAAATATGTTTTGGCCAAATTTGAGTACCCATTTGTAAGTAAATTTTAAGAAAAAAAATGTTTGCCCCCCTCCCCCCAAGAAAAAGTTGAAATGACGCCACTGCCCACCTCCCCCCCCCCCCCTGTCTGCGGCCCTGTGTAAGTATTTTAAGAAAAAATGTTTGCCCCCAAGAAAAAGTTGAAATGACACCACTGCACACAATGATTCTTTTTTTTAATTAGTTCCCCGAAAGGATTTGATTATATATATATATATATTTTATTCACACGCCTACGCTCCCAAAGACTAACACCATTTTTTTAAGACACGGGATAATGGCCCTTTTATTCAGTCTTGTACTTTTGGTCTTTGAATTAGTAGTTCAGTCCTTTGAACATTGCAAAGTAAGGTAAGGTTAGTTTTCGAGCCAATCTCTGATTGGCTCTCGTTGTGGCGTGGCGTTAATCAATCAGCAACTCCGTTGCTCAGTTGCTCAGTTGCCTGGTTGTCTCAAAACAGCCCTTTGATTATATTTAATATAATTATTGCTCTTATATTTATTAAATTATCGATTGTTTCAAAAATCAATCACTTGTATTTTATTAAAATTTTATAAAATTCACTTTTATGTTTACATCCATTTTAATTTTAAAATCTTGTTTTTGTTTAATTTGTCAAAATGGAAGAAGAACCTTATAGAAAAAGAAAACATTCAGATGAATATCCACCAAATAAAAGATCTCATCGTAGTATTAATTTTAAATTTCTTCGATCAGATATAAGTAATTTCATAGCACGGGAGAAGATAGAAAATTATTTTGATGAGAGAGAATTTTGGAATTTTTATGAAAAATACGAAAAAGCAAACAAGCGAGAGCCTAGTGAGTATTATATATTTATTGTTTATTTTGATAATAAAAAAAAATAAAAAATTGACATTTCCATCCTCGAGCAGGGCCCATTTGATCTAAAAATCCTTAATACAAATGGTTGCTTTTGGGTGGAACATAGCTTTATAATTGTTAATTAAAATTAAATATACAAATTAAACACTAGGTTTGTATATTTAATTTTAATTTATAAAATGTTCCAACGAGAACCAACGATCGAATGTTTAAATCTTATTATAATTGTTAACTTTTCAAATTGATATTAACATTTTTATAAAATAATTTTTTTATATAAAAATAAAGCACAGAACACAACTTTCACTTACCGAAGGTAAGAGAAAATTGTGTGCTGTGCGACCAGCACACCAGATTTCTAATTCTATAAGAATATTTAATGAGTATTAGTTATTTGACATTAATATACTTTTATATATATATAAGATATATATACACTTAGTATATATATATTAAGTGTGTGATCATCAGGGATGGGCAAGTTACTCGATTTTGAGTAACGAGATACAAAATACCAATTACTTCAGATTTTTGTAACGAAATACAAGATACCAATTATTCACGGGTTTGTGTAACGAGATACAAAATACCAATTACGTATTTCAAATACATTGAAAATACCAATTACAAACAAATTTTTCCTTGATTTTAAAATACTTTTTGGAGGGGTAATTCTGGAACTAGAGCCCTGCACGGGTACGGGTTGGCCCGTAGGCCCGTTACCCGCCCGGCCCGCGGGCTTTGGAAGCCATGAAAAAATTACGGGCGGATACGGGCGGGTAGCAAGTCTAAATAAACGGGTTCGGGCGGACGGGCATGCAAATGAAATTTTATTTAAAAATTACTAGACATTCGTTCATTCATTCACTAAATCTCGGGCGGGAATGGGCGGGTTTGAAAAAATTCCGGGCGGGCCTGAAGAATGGTAAAAAATTACGGGCCGGGTACGGGCGGGAAGTCAAAAAAAAATACGGACACGGGCCGGTCCGGGCCAAAAAAAATCGGCCCGTGCAGGGCTCTATCTGGAACCCTAAATAAATTTAGTTTAGGAAAGTGGCAGCTAAACTTATATTGGAGAATACCTTTGGAAAATCGAAAACAATAAAATTATTCATGACACTAAAAAAAATTTATTTATAAAAATATGAAAAGGTTTCAAAAAACCAAGTTTTCAAAAGTTTTGTCGGATAATCTGGAACTTGATGGAGAATGAATAAACCCGCAAATGAAAACAATCTTTCAACTGGGGCAGAAGAACAAAGATTTAGTCGTTGAGAGCTGGTTGAAAGAAGAAAGCAAAAAAGTTTTTTAACGAAGAGTGAAAATTTGGCGGATTGATTGACTTCTCGTTACTGGTTTTTACTAAGATCCGGAGCAGAGAACCCACACGACGATTACATACAGTAATATTAAATAAATTAAAAAGATTTCAGCTCCCTCTGCAAGACTTTTTATACGGCGGCAAATTAAAAAAAAGGAAGTATTTGGTATCTCGAATTTCAGATACCAATTACTAAAAAATGTAACGAAATACAAGATAGCAATTACTTTGGCTATGCTGTAACGAGTTACAAGATACCAATTAATATTGTATTTGGTATCTTGTATTTCAAATACATGTAACTGATTAACGCCCATCCCTGGTGATCATGATGAATGTTAGTGAAATTGAGAGGCTACAGAGCCCATCCAAATTCAACATATTTTAATATGAGTCCATTCCCAGCCACGGTGTACTTAGGGGGAAGGGTCCAGGACCCAAAATTATTTTGCTTTCTAAGGTAACGTTTCGGTCTTCCACCTTATATAAATCAATACAGCTATACAAGAACTTTTCAATATAAAAAGTTTAAATGAAATTTCTAATAAGTTCCAATTACTCAAAAGAGCATACAAGACATCTGGCAAGCATATAAAAAAGTAATGCATGAAGAAAAAGAAAAAATATTTAAAAATAAAATATAAGAATTTGATACATAGTCACAAAATAAACAGAAATTGGATACGAAAATTAAAGAACAATATATAAAGAAAAGAATAGTATAATATATAATTGCAAATTTTGTGGATTTATACACAAAAGAAGAAAATGACCTGCATTCGGGAAAATATGTAAAAAAATGTAATAAGAAAAATCATTGCAAATCGATTGAAAGAAAAGAGGTTAAAACAATAGAAAACAAAGGAAATCAAGATTATGTATTGAAAATAGATTCTAAAAACGAAGATCTAATAAATGCAAAAATAAATTTTATAATAAATAATGAAATTAAAGAAGTCACATGCCAATTAGATACAGGCGCAACTTGCAATGTAATAGGTGAAAGAAATTTAATGAATATAACTGGTTGCAAGATATCTCTTCAGTATTCATCTGCTATTTTAAAATGTTTTAGTGGAAGAAAAATAAAACCAAAGGGTAAAATAAAATTAAAATGTTTGAGAAATGAAGCCGAATACTCAAATGAATTTGAAGTAATTGATCAAGAACATACGCCATTATTATCAGCAAAAACATGTCGTGAATTGAATCTTCTACACATTTGTAATAAAATCCAAACGAATAAAGTGAATAAAACTACAGAAGAAATAATTGAAAAATATAATGAAGTTTTTGAAGGTATTGGATGCCTAGAAGATGAAATTAATTTAGAAACAAATTAAACAATTCCGAAAATTCAACAGCCAAGAAGAATACCAATTTCACTTTTAGATGACTTCTACAAAGGATTAGAAGATATGGAAAAAAATGATATAATAATAAAAGAAGATCAGCATACAGATTAGGTGAATAATATATTAATTGTCAAAAGAGGAAATAAAGTAAGAATATGTCTAGACTCAATACATTTAAATAAATCATTGAAAAGCGTGAATTATCAAATACCTACAGTTTAAGAAATTTTACCGGAATTATCAGAAGCAAAATATTTTCTACATTAGATGCGAAACATGGATTCTGGCAATTAAAGTTAAACGAAGAATCAAGTAAATTAATTACATTTTAGACTTCAAAAGGAAGATATCGATTCTTAAGAATGCCATTTTAATCAGTCCAGCAATGGAAATTTTTCAAAAGAAACAATATGAAGTTATACATGGATTAAAAAATACAATTTGTATGGCAGAAGACATACTAGTATTTGGCAAAGATGCTACAGAAGAAGAAGCTTTAGAAGATCATATTAAAAATTTAGAAGAATTACTGAAAAGATTAAAACATAAGAATTTAAAGCTAAATAAAGAAAAATTAAAATTATGCAAAAAAGAAGTTTCTTTCTGTGGTCACATCATAACAGAAAAAGGTGTACAGGCAGATTCAAAGAAGATAGATACAATTTTAAGACTGAAGCCACCAGAATATAAAAAAGAACTACTTAGATTTTTAGGAATGATAACCTACCTCAGTAAATTTATACCAAATCTATCAAAAATCCCTGAACCACTGAGAGAATTAACAAAAGAGGAAACAAGTTTTTATTGGAAAAAAGCAGAGCAAAATGCTTATGATAAATTAAAAAAGCTCATAACTGAAACTCCAGTTTTACAGTATTTTAATATAAAAAAACCTTTTACTATTCAAACATCAAACCGATGCATCACAGAATTCATTGGGATGTGTACTACTACAAGACAATCTTCCAATAGCTTATGCATCGAAAGTTTTAAGTGAATCGCAAAATAAATACAGTCAAATAGAAAAAGAAGCATTAGCAATTCTTTTTGCACAATATTTGATCAATACATTTGCTGAAAAAAAGATTTAACAATAGAAACGGATCATAATCCTTTAATTAATATTTTAAACCAGCATACATTGTTCAGCAAAAAGATTACAGAACATAATATTAAAACTACAAAGATATAACATATTATTTATTTATATTTTCTTTATTCTCAATCTGCCTCTCACAGCATTATCGGCAGGGCCGGAGCTAGGAGATTCGTTGCAAATGCAACCCTCACATCTTAAAGAAATTTAATTTGCCCCCCCCCCCCCCCCACTTACTAATCAGAGGCGTTTATAGAGTTTTTTCGGAGGAGGGACCCGACTCTTTTTTATATATACCCCTCCCCCCAATCAAAAAAATATTTAAAAAAAATTTGGTGTTGGCTGTCTTCTACACAGCCGGTGGCCTTTTAACGTGACAACGTCTTTTGCCTGACTTCAAACTAATTTTACTTTCTCTTACCTACATATGAAATATATAGAGAGAAAGTATTGTTTTTTTTTTTTTTTTACTTTGTTCCCATTAACAAACATGTTCATACAATTTTTTAGTAACAATATATGACAGGTGTGTCCAAACTTTTATCCAGTAAGGGCGACTTTTTGCTTAAAAAATGAGGTTTTTCGAGAAACATTGATTTTAGAGTTAATTAATCGATATTTTTTTATTTATTCTATTAGATAGAATTTTCCTTTCCGCACAAATTGACATCACATTTAGTCTGATCTGATAAGCCGTACGGAATCTACACACAGATAACAACCACAGGTAACAACCATTGTAATCTTAGCTGAATTGTATCTGAAGAAGGCCACAGAATGAGTGGCTGAAACGTTGTAAATTTTACAAATAAACCACAGTTAAACCGAAAATCAAATTCTTTTACTCATAGGCGTAGCCAGAAATTTTCGATGGGGGGGTTCAGGATGATTTCTCCCCCCCCCCCCCCCCGACTAATAGGGCAGTATAAGGCGTCTAATGAAATATATGACTAGCCTATTCTCCCTCCTGGACCCCCCCTCGGATTGGCTCGGGCCCGCCCTTTCTTAATTAAGTGCTGCAATTTTTCATTCAACTCGTTTCAGGCAATAAAAAATGCAACCCTCACATCTTAAAGAAATTTAGATATATCCCTATAATAGCGGAGTTTCTCTCTATCTGTTTCTCTTGAACAGGCTCCCATCTCAGATCTCTTTAAAAAAAAAATAAATAAAAAATTTAATTATATAATCATTTTTATTATTTTTCATTTAAGAGATTTAATCAATTTTAATAGGCTTTAATTTTTTATAAAGCAAGACAATAATCAATTCTTTTCAATGGGAAAATTCTGAATTTTCTAGAATCCTTTGCGTTTCTTTTAATAAAATTATTTTATTTCATTTTTTTTTTAAACTAGAGAAAATTATATTTTTACTTTCTCTTACCCTATATATGAAACATATAGAGAGAAAGTATTGTTTGTATTATAGAGCTTAAATATCTAGTCATGGCTTGCGTCCAATGGGGGGGGGGGGGTTTGAACCCCCTAAACTCCAAAATTATATATATACTGTATATATATGGGAGTACAAATAAGTTTGCGCCGTTAAATGTAAAACTCAATATCGTTACTTTGAACATAGGGTAACAACATAACCTAGAAATATTAGTGACTCCGTATAAGAAACACATAATTTCTTTCGTTCGAAAATGTCAAGTTTTGCGCCGAATAAGAGTAATATGCGGGAACTTTTGATTTACTACTTTCATTTGCAGAAATCCGCAGCTGAGGCGCATCGCTTACTTTTAGAATGGCGAGGCTGCTTTAAGCGAGAAAAGTTGTCTTGATTGGTTTCTAAAGTTTAAAAACGATGAGTTTAACTTGAAAGATAAAGAACGTAGTGGAAGGCCGAAAGTGTACGAAGACACGGAATTGGAAGCGTTATTGGAGGAAGATTTGTGTCAAACGCAAAAAGAACTTGCACTTACATTCCAAGTCACTCAACAAGCAATTTCATATCGTTTAAAATTGTTGGGAATGATTGAAAAACAAGCACATTTTCATGGACAAAAACTCATTCTGTGTATTTGTTGGGACCAGCTTGGTGTAATGTAATTTTATTGTATCCATATAGTAACACTCAGATTTTTTTATATAAATATATTCTATAATATTGTAGAGTATGGCTTTACGTCAGTCCCCTGGTTGAAAAACTTTCAGGGGACTGACGTTTTTTATTTAAAACACAACAAAAAATCTGCTAATTGATATGGAATACTTTATTTATTAAGGTTGTTCGGACATTAAAGCACTTTGTTAGATTAAAAGCTAATTTTTTAATATGTTATTAATCACTATCACATACGTATAAAATAAAATTTTGAAGCAGATTTGACACAGGGCTATCTTGTAATTAATTATTAAAAAATTGAAATTTAACATGTAGTCTATGGGGAATATCGACGAAACGCACACAAAAAACTTATATTTTTATCAATTCACTTCCGAGTAATACGTTAAACCGTTAAACATAAAATCAAAAGTTTCTGCAGAAATCTTTTAAAGATATTTTAACAAAAAAGTCAAAAAATTCTCCAAAATGACAGTAGCCAATATTTAAAAATAAGGAATTCAGACCAGCCTGACAACGTCGCATAAAATAATTCTCTTTTCTAGCTGTCAGTTACATTTTTTTTTCCATTTTACGATATTTTTTTCTCGCAAATCGTCCATTGTGTTTAAACTGATTTGCATTAATCATTGTAATATATTAAATAAAATAAAATTGAAGGCTTTTAAGATTTAAAATTAACAGCTGATAAATGCAATGTTGCCAGATCTATATTACTTGAAAAACTGCTCAAGTCAAAAGTCATTCATTTATTATCCTTGGTAATTAAATTATTAACTTAATACAATTATAAACTATGATAGGTCACAACTAAATTATAATAAGGAATTTTGGCATTCAAATTTTTAATTTTTATTAGGATTGAAAGTTGGAAGAAAATGCAGCCAAAATTTTTTCTTTAAAAATATATATTTCAACAGCTGACGTTTCGGCTTTGGTTAAAGCCATCCTCGGAGATTATTAATTTTTCCCTGAGACTTTTTTCCTTGATGTATTGGTGATAGAAGAAGGAAAAGTTTATCTTGAACTGAAGACTTTTTTCCCTGATGTTTTATCCAAGGTACCTATTTCGAATAGAATTAGAAAAAAAAAAAAAAAAAAAAAAAAAAATTCAACATGTAAATCCGCTCCCTGATAATTATTAATAAATTTCCATAATATTACTTACCCAGGAGACTGACAAATTGAGTGTTTACATGCTGATTTTTAACACAAAAATAACAATTAAAATAAATTAATTATAAAAAAACAAATAATTCAACTATACAGTTGCATTTTAATAAAATTTATTTCAAACACCAGCTTGAAAAAACAGCAACGCTGTTCGACGAGTAACCACCTTAAAGAAAGGCTGAAAGTAAATTAAGTTTCGGCTAAACTTTCCAACCAGGACGAGATTTGGGTTTGGGCCTTCACATATGATTTAAAACAATTTGCAGGGACCCCCACCTAGTCTGTTCCAGTCTTCCCTTGCAGGAAGGTTTTCCTTAGAAAAAAAAAAAAAAATTAAAACAAATTTATCATTGTAAAAATAAAAACTTGTTGCACCTGGGACCCCTGGAAAACGCACTTTGTTATAAATATTTTTTTCTTTTTTTCTAGATATATTAAATACTGAAAATTCGAGTACAAACAGGGCAAAACATAATTTTGTTAATTTCGAGTTTGTTCCTGACTCAGAAGAATCTTTCAATAATATTGTCTCAAGCAATGATATAACCTCTGATCACAAAAAAGAATTAATGACTATTATGCTCCATTATTTGGATTTCAAACAAAAATCAAAATTCATTCAATTACTTAAATTAAGGGAATCTCAAAGAAATTTACCCATTTATCTATACAGGTATGTAACTATAGTTATAATTATGATATAGTAATTTCAGAAATCTGCTGTGACTGGTCGCACAACACACAACTTTCTCGTAGATTTGGTAATCGAAAGTTGTGTTCTGTGCTTGTCACACCAGATTTAGTTTCCAGCATTACATTTGAATTCAAGATATACAATTAAGGTTATGGACCCGTACCACCAGAAACCATCTCACTAATCAAACACTGCACCTCAAACACGTACTTCACTTTCAACAACCAATTCTACAAACAGGTCAAAGGAGCACCAATGGGGTCTCCTCTCTCACCGGTCTTGGCCAATATTTTCATGGAAGACTTCGAAACCAAAGCCTTAAACACCGCTCAACACAAACCCACCTGCTGGTTACGATATGTAGACGACACATTCGTCATCTGGCCACATGGCAAAAACCACCTGGACAACTTCCTCAACCATCTCAATAGCATACATCCCCAGATCCAGTTCACATTAGAAATTGAGAAAGACCTCTCACTCCCATTTTTAGACGTCCTTATCACCAAAAACTTAAGCAAAGGTTTCTCACACACAGTTTACAGAAAACCAACCCACACAAATCGGTATCTAAAGGCCGATTCCCACCACCACCCAGCACAATTAAACTCAGTAATCCGTACCCTCGTAACACGTTCTCTCAGACTAACCCACAACCAAAACAGACAAAAAGAAATACATAAACTAACCGAAGCACTAACCCAAAATGGTTACAACAAACACCAGGTACTTAAACACATACACAATGCGGGAAAACCAAAACCACCAACACAAACTACAAGGGAACTTGAAGATCCAAACACACACAAGGCATTCCTCCCATACATAAAAGGCATAACAGATAAAATTGGCCGCATTCTCCAAAAGAAAGACATAAAACCCATTTTCACCACACGCCAAAAACTATCAAACCTAATAAGAAACCCGAAAGACACCATTCCGAATGAATCCCCCGGGGTCTATGAAATACCTTGTGCAGAATGTCACCGGTCATACATAGGTCAAACCAACAGACGAATCAATTTTAGAATTTATGAACACAAAATAGCACTAAGGAAACTCGACCCGCAATCAGCCATCGTTAAACACCACAATGAAACTGGCCATACCATGAACTTCGACCAAAGCAAAACAATAGAATCAATAGACAACTTCCACACCCGCGTCACACGAGAAGCCATAGAAATCCACAAAAGGCCAGAATGTCTAAACAAAAGAGACGATGCCCTTAACTTCCCGTCCACATGGAAACCTCTAATTCCAATGCTGAGCAAAAGACCACCCAGGCAGGTCAAAGACAAGGATCAAACACTTCACATTCCTCACACACCCGTTAACAAATCAATTATCAAAACTTCTAACATTAACAAAGGGATTACTTCTAATAAAGGGACTTCAATTAGCAAGGCCATTAAACCTAACAAAGGGCCCCCTTCCACCACACCAATTAAGCAGTTCATTAAGATTCAAAAAGGGATTACCACTCCAAAACCAATTAGCTCTAAAAAGGGGTCAGGCAATAACAAAGGAATGACCATTAGTACCCCAATTAACTCAGGTATAAAAGCAGCAAACGCAACCGAGAGAGTCCAGTCGTCAACTAGCCATCAAGCAGTCAAGACCTCGAGCGCCATAGCAGTAAGAAAAACCAAAACACAAATCACTTCGACCATCAACACGCAAACCGCCACCACACAACCCAACACATCTCAAAGACAAACACAAGCCTCGGAAACATCCGGCAATACATCGACTGGGGGAGTAGGCAAATTGAGGCCCCAAAGTCAACCTAAATTAAACACAGACACGATCACACATACACACACACCCAATCTAAATCTCAGAAACAAACCCAATCTCCTAACACATCCACTAACCAAACCAACAACACATCGACTTGGGGAGGCAGACTGAGGCCCCGTAGTCAACCTAAACCGAACACAAACGCAATTACACACACTCAACCTTCCTCCTGCCCTCAGAGACCAAACCAAGCCTCTGAGGCATCCAAATTGACCTGGGGACCAGCAAGACTGCGACCCCGTAAACAAACCATCCCAACAATTCCACCCTAATTCCATACTCTTGAAAATGGCTCCAAAAGGAGAGCCGAAACGTCGAGTAAATCTCAACATCACACGCGACTCAACCCGAGAAAACTTATCTTCGCATATATATATATATATTATATAAAAGACAATCTGTCTGTCTGTCTGTCTGTCTGTCTGTCTGTCTGTCTGTCTGTCTGTCTGTCTGTCTGTCTGTCTGTCTGTTTGTAACGCATAGACTCCGAAACTACTGGACCGATTTTCATGGAGTTTTTTTTAATGGGTAGGGAATTTTCCGGGGGTGGTTTTAGGCTATCATTATATCGAATTAGGGGTAGGGAACCCCCCCTTTTTGGGGGTTATCAATTACCCCATAGCAAAGCATTGGAAAACAGGATCTAACTCGCTTTATGAAAAATATATTTATCAAATCTTTAAAATGAAAAATAAAAACTCTTCCTCCCCCTAACAATTCGACATTTGAAAAGATTTTTCCGCTCTGCGCCCCCACCCCCCCCCCTAAAATTTTATTTTTTTTATTTTTCATTCGATTTTAATAAAATTTAAAATGACGCTTTCTTAGGGTGTAAATAATTGAAAAATGGTATTTTAGACCCCAGAAAGTTCAATCACCCCCCTGGCCCCCCCTAAAATTTATTTTTCATTCGATTTTAATAAAATTTAAAATGTTGCTTTCTTAGGGTGTAAATAATTGAAAAATGGTATTTTAGACCCCAGAAAGTTCAATCACCCCCTGACCCCCCTAAAATTTATTTTTCATTCGATTTTAATAAAATTTAAAATGACGCTTTCTTAGGGTGTAAATAATTGAAAAATGGTATTTTAGACATCAGAAAGTTCAATCACCCCCCTGACCCCCCCCTGAAATTTATTTTTCATTCGATTTAAATAAAATTTAAAATGTTGCTTTCTTAGGGTGTAAATAATTGAAAAATGGTATTTTAGACCCCAGAAAGTTCAATCACCCCCCTGGCCCCCCTAAAATTTATTTTTCATTCGATTTTAATAAAATTTAAAATGTTGCTTTCTTAGGGTGTAAATAATTGAAAAATGGTATTTTAGACCTCAGAAAGTTCAATCACCCCCTGACCCCCCTAAAATTTATTTTTCATTCGATTTTAATAAAATTTAAAATGACGCTTTCTTAGGGTGTAAATAATTGAAAAATGGTATTTTAGACATCAGAAAGTTCAATCACCCCCCTGACCCCCCTAAAATTTATTTTTCATTCGATTTTAATAAAATTTAAAATGACGCTTTCTTAGGGTGTAAATAATTGAAAAATGGTATTTTAGACATCAGAAAGTTCAATCACCCCCCTGACCCCCCCCTAAAATTTATTTTTCATTCGATTTTAATAAAATTTAAAATGACGCTTTCTTAGGGTGTAAATAATTGAAAAATGGTATTTTAGACATCAGAAAGTTCAATCACCCCCCTGACCCCCCTAAAATTTATTTTTCATTCGATTTTAATAAAATTTAAAATGACGCTTTCTTAGGGTGTAAATAATTGAAAAATGGTATTTTAGACATCAGAAAGTTCAATCACCCCCCTGCCCCCGCCCTGAAATTTATTTTTCATTCGTTTTTAATAAAATTTAAAATTACGCTTCCTTAGGGTGTAAATAATTGAAAAATATATTAATCAAATATTTAAAAAAAAAAAATAAAAACTCTTCTTCATAATTAATTAAAATACATTTATCTGGACAACTCTTAGTCATATCCCGAGACGCCGCCCGCCAGGGCTAGCGGGGTAGGGTTGCCGAAGGCAACCCTACCGCAGCTAGTATATATATATATATATATATTAGGGTGGGCCGAAATAATTTGTTTTCAGCGGCTACCCCCTGAATTTGAAGTATTACATGCAAAAACATATTCTAGTATCAGAAAACTTCTTTCAATTGAATTGAATAATAGAACGTGGCTGTAGCTGATATGTTTAATGGAAAGAGGTATTTAAGTAAATATTACATTCATTGGACCTATAATGCAAACAACTTGTATTGTTAAATCATGACAACTCTATTTATATATGAAAAATATAAATATGCTCTTTGAAGGCTGAAGATGGCAGGGTTGATCCCAGCCGAAACGTCCCTAATAAAGAGTGTTTGTCACTGAATAGAGGCTCTATTATTTGGCTGCATCCTCTTTTCCATTAAACAAACTTCTTTCAAACAATATCTAGAGGGCGCGCGAGGTGCTCAAAAACCACCATTTTTAAGCTTTTTTAAATTACCGATTATTAGCCATAGTTATTTCATTCAAACTTTATTGCCCTTTGGATATTTTTGGCCCAGAACAAGACTAAATAAGTTAGTTTTACTGCCGAAGTCATATCACTAAAGTTTACATAATAAATAATTACTAAAAGTTGACATTTTTGCCATTTTTCAGTATTTTACACAATATATCGATAAAAACGTTTAATTCGAGTTTTAAAATGACGTTCAGGCCGTGATGCACACGATATTTTTTATGTAGTATAATAAAAAAATGTAATAAGAAAAAAATCCTTTTCATAGGACTTTTTTTACATTACTAATCTATATTTTAATAACGTCTTGAGTGTAAAAATTACGAGGTCCAATAATATTCATCGGATACTCTCATAAAGCGTTAAAATTAAATGAAAAAAAGCTTAAAATCTAATAAAAATACAATTTTTAGGGATTTGTTTTTACTAAAATATAATGAAACTGTCTCATATGTAACATGGATGTAAGAAATACTCTTTTAATTGAAATGTATATCATTAATGTCGAATTTCCATGTTTCAATTAACCGTTTTTATCGATACATTGTGTAAAATACTGAAAAATGGCAAAAATGTCAACTTTTAGTAATTATTTATTATGTAAACTTTAGTGATATGACTTTGGCAGTATAACTAACTTATTTAGCCTTGTTCTGGGCCAAAAATATCCAAAGGGCAATAAAGTTTGAATGAAATAACTATGGCTAATAATCGGTAATTTAAAAAAAAGCTTAAAAATGGTGGTTTTTGACAGGGCCGGATCTAGGGGGGGGGGCAGTGGGTGCATTTGCCCCGGGCTGCAGATATCAGGGGTCGGCAATTAAAGAAAGATTTACTAAAAAAAAGGTAAAATGATATGAATTTTGTATAGAAAATTTTAAGGAAGGGGCGGCAAATTAAATTTTGTCTCCTCCCCCCCCCCTAAAAAATCTCGTAGTTCCGGCCCTGGTTTTTGAGCACCTCGCGCGCCCTCTAGATATTGTTTGAAAGAAGTTTTCTGGTACTAGAATATGTTTTTGCATGTATGTAATACTTCAAATTCAGGGGGTAGCCGCTGAAAACAAATTTTTTCAGCCCACCCTAATATATATATATATATTTATTTATTTATTTATTTATTTCAACAATATTTACAAAAAATATTTTCAACCTCTTCACAGATTACTCCAATTATGAAGAGTATGTTTGGAATTGTTTATTCCTTTATCTTTTACAAAGTTTAAGCAAGTTCAAGCGAAGGTTCAGAGGTTGTCCCGTCTGTTAAACTCGCCTATCATCTTAAATATTGTGATCTCTCTAAAATTTGCGTTCTTGACTTACCCTGGTAGAGAAGTGACCGCTTTCGCGAGTTGAACGCCCGGACCCTAAAACCAATTTTAGCGAGTAACTGGCTGCAGTCCCAGCGTCCATCAAGCAACTTGCCCAGGTTACCGAAAGATTCGTCGGCTCTTCTTTCAGAGAGACTCCTCAAATCGAACAACCCAAGCAAGTCGGTGTATCTAATACAATGGTCATAATGACCAGTAGCCCTAAAGTATAGATATCTCAGGAATTTTCTCTGGGCTTTTTCCAGAGCGTCTACCTGTAGAGCTGAAATCGGGCTCCACACCAGGGGAACATACTCTATGTGAGGCCTGACAAGTGAACAATATAGATTTTTAATTGTTGAGACATTATCAAAAGGCTTGGAGTTCCTTTTGATGAACCCAATGATTTTATAAGCCTTGTTGATAATTGTCTCAATCTGTTCTCCGAAACATAGTTTTCTGTCCATTATAACTCCTAAATCTTTTATTTTTTCAACCCTAGGGAGTTCGTTGTCATTTATTTCGTATTTGAACAAAAACGTTTACCTTTTTTTACAAAAACTGAACATTTGTTTGTATTCATCGACAAGTTATTTGTTTTGCACCAATCAGATATCCTGTAAAGTTAGACAATCAGAGATATCACCAATTGTACATATTATATATATACGTTTATTAATAAATTTTATTTATTTCAGACAAAGAATTCTTCAATCTCTGAGAGAAAATCGCGTAACAATTATTGCAGGGGATACTGGCTGTGGAAAATCTACTCAAGTTCCACAATATTTACTTCAAGCCGGCTTTACTTCCATCAGTAAGCTTTTTATTATCAACTTAAGAGTATATTTTTTTGTAAATCTATCATCTGTAAAAAAAGGTTTTCATATCTCGTTTCCTTTTTTTTAACGACAATTTTAAGAAAAAAATGTTTATTCATTTAATCTTACGAATGATTGTTTTTGTACTATTATTTTTATATTCGGTTATATATAATATTTAGTGGAGACTGGGGATCATTTGAACAAAAACTCTTTATTTATAAAAAACAACATTTTTGTAATATTAGATTTTGATTTAATTTTTTTTCTTGAATTCGAGCATCAATTAGCAATCATTTCCAAAAAAAAAAAAACAAATGAAAAAATAAAAATAATTAACTAAAAAAAAAATAAATATTTTTCTTATATTGTTCAAATGTGCCGCGATCTCTGGGTAGATATGAACATCTACGAGGCAGCTTGGAACAAATGCTAAAACAAATTCCATTTGATATAAAACTTAGCAGTAGTATTTCTAACTCATTCTTTATTAAAAATTTTTTACATTTTATCTTTAATGTTATAAAAATCCTGAAAATGTGGGCCCTTCAAAATGGTCTGTCTGTGTGTTGATTAAAATTCATAAATCAACTATTTTTTACATTCTCTTTAAAATGTATATTCGCATTTTGTCCGCAAAATTGTTTGAAGACTACTTTACTCTTGTACTTCATAGGAAAGATAGGAGAAATGGTTACAATGCTAACAAAATATAGCCTAATTTTTCTATGTTTATAAATTCGTATTCTTTAATTCAAAGGTACCCTACTATCGGGGACTTAATATATAACAACACAAACAATCTGGCGTGACAAACGCAGAACACAGCTTTCAATTACCAAATGCAAGAGAAAGTTGTGTGCTGTGCGACCAGTCACACCAGATTTTTAATTTGCAAAGGATAATATATTGGACGAAAAACAAAACAATAACTTGAAAATTAAATTTTTAAAAACTTGATATCCACAAAATTGCTTGTTTTGTTATGTTCAAATAAGCCCTAGGTATTTAGTTCAAATGTGCCCCAGAAACATGTTTTGCGTGAGCAAGCAGTTTTCACATATTCAAAAGTTACAAACTAAAACTTGCCTCTTTTAAATAGTAAAACACTAATTCGCTTAAAAAAAATAAAACAAAGATTACAGCATAAAATATATCATGCAAACATTTTGGCAAGGGGCGTCGAAAGACGCTCTCTCCTCCTTGGACGCCATACAGTACCGAATTCAAATCAATTATTCCACCCAATGCAACATATACACGGACCACAAGAAAGGCATCGTCCCAGCATCCCTATGCTTTTCAGATCACGACTAGTCAGTTCCAATCTTCCTTTGTCCCCATGACCTCCCGTGATTGGAACAAGCTCCCAGCGTCTATCTTACCCAAAACCTACAATCTTCAGACTTTCAAGGCTAATCTCAACAGGCATCTTCTCAGTTCCCGCAGTTGAGTTCCCCTTTTATGCTTCTCCTTTTGTTTTTATTTTCTTAATGGGTGCATGTGACCTCTGGTCATTATAGGTCTCACTAGAAGTGAGCCCCTGAGTGGATCATTTTATATATGTAAAATATTAAAAATCGCTGATTGTTTTTGTTATTTATTTGGATTTAGATGGAGCCTTGAGATTTGTACATGTATTTAAATATGTTAGTTAACCACAAATAGAATTTTCAACCAGAAATGGGAGAAGAGTGAGAGAAATTAAAAAAAAATATTTTCTTTGGAAACTTTTAGTTATTTTCAAACCTGTTTTTCTTTAGAGTACATTTTTTGTAAATTATAATTATAATTAGAAGAAAGGTCGGGAGCCAGGTGAAATAAAAAGATTTATATTTTGTTGCCGACGTTTCGTGTGCTAGTGGCACTCATCCTCATAATTATCAATATAATATTATATTTTTCCTTTTATTTAAAATTTTTTTTAAAATAATTTCTTTAAGATAAACAAATTAATTTTATTTTTTTTTTTTAATTTTATTTTCTAGCTTGTACTCAACCAAGGCGAATAGCATGTATTTCTTTATCCAAGCGGGTAGCTTATGAAAATCTTAGCCCCTTTGGTACTGTAATCGGTTATCAAATTCGTTTTGAAAAACAAAAATATCAACAAACCAAAGTCGTCTTTGTTACTGAAGGATTACTATTAAGACAAGTATGCTAAATACTCCCATATTTTATATTAAATAAAAATTATAAAATAAAATATAAAACTTCATTATGACTCTAACTTAGTTTAAAAAATTAGAATTAGAAGACTTAGATTGAAATTCAAAGGTTCAATTATAATTTTACTTATTCCATAAAAAATGGAATTGTTAGTATCCAACGTAATATACGATTAGGAAAATTGGAATTTTTTAGCTTTATAAGAATATTTAGAAGCCCATTTTAAATCTCGAACCAGAATCAACACAACTCTAATTAAACCATTGCAAGAAAAAATATAAGGGAATAGGAAACCAACTCATGATTATATTCAATCAAAAGGAAGACCAGACGAAAATAGTCAAGATATATTGATATATAAACTGTCAAAATTATAATATAATTATATATATATTATATAATAAATTATAATATAATATCTATTAATTTAATGAAATTATTGACAACTTTGTGGCAATAGTATTCGTCTTTAATTGATATATTTGTTGGTGCAATGTTTCTATCAGCAACATGTACAAGAATACCTAGCTAGCTAGTTACAGCCAGCGTTGGGCGAATTGTCTACTTTACTTTGTCTACGCAATTGTCTACGCGTAGACAATGTATGTAGAAAAATGAACAATATCCATGTAGACAATTAAAATTTAAAAATTTTGGGACTAACAACACCATAATTTTTTATGTATCGTCATAAATATAATGTTTTGATACTAATATACACGAAATCAATAGGTAAAGAGTTATTTTTCAATTTTTCTATTCCACTTTAAGCGAGAATATTGGAGTAACGAACACTAAATAAATTTTATATATATATATATATACTGGTATAATGTTTATGTTCGCCATGGTATATATAAAATTTAGTGTTCGATACTCCAATATTCTGGCTTAAAGTGGAATATCCTATTCTTAATATATACAATATATAATCATCAATATATATATATATATATATATATATATATATATAATGTGTCTACACCTTGTATAATTTATAATTTTCTTAACATTCTATAGGTCAAATATAGCGAGATATTTGGATGGAAAAGAAACATCTGCCAGCGTTGATAATGCCGGTATTCTCAATTTTAAGTGTCTTTTATTTGAATTAGATATTAAATTAATTAAATTTTATATTGCTTAAGTTTGCTCGCCAAATTAACTGACGTCCGAGGCACATTCAATCAAGTTTTTTTTTTTTTAATGAAAAAGAATAATTTTAGAAATTTGAGTTTTTTAAGAGGTATTTATTTATTTTTTTAAACAAAATGCATTATTTTTTTTTATATATAATTATTTATAATCAGCAAATATAAAGAGACTCTAAAATTCATTGATAAATTGAAGAGGACTAGTCAGTCACTGGAGAATCTTCTGGTTAACAAAATAGAGTCAGATAGAATATAGATAGAAAATAGATGATAGATCACTGATCTGAGATGAGAGCCAATGAAAACAAGAGCTGAGCCATTTGTTTACATTGCCTACGTCTTTGTCTACTTTGTCTACGCGTTTGTTTACGTCATGAAGTACACAAATCAAAATATGCTTAATTTGCCCAACACTGGTTACAGCCCTAACAATGATTGTCGTAAACGCAATAAACCAGAATGGTAAAAGTGAAAGAATAACTATTAAATTGCTCAGGAATTGACTATGTTACAATATTAATATATATATATATATATATATATTAATTAGAGTGGTCCAGGTTCATAGATGGCTAAAAATAAAAATCCAAAATGTGAAAACTTGTAGCCCTCATTTTGTTCCTTTATTTAAGTAAAAATTACCTGCAAACTTTTAGACCGATTAGGCAACGTTTACCTGGCCCGCCAGAGGGTCAAAATTCATCTGTTTTCCCTAAATTCGACTATTAACACCTGTAACTCCTTAACGGTTGGTCCAGCAAAAAAAATCTTTAATAATTTTTTGAAGAGCATTAAATTTACTAAAAAAAAGTCCTTTAACATTTTTTTAGTAAAACAAACCGTTTTCATGGTATCGGCATAAAATCGAATATGGTTAGGAGGCAGGTCAAATTGACTCTAAAAGATTGCAGGTAATTTTTACTTAAATAAAGGAACAAAATGAGGGGTACGTGTTTTCAGATTTCAGACTTCACTTTTTTTGGACCAGTCTAATATATATAATGTTATATTTTTTTAATAATTTTAATTTTCCCGTGTATATAAATATGTATCGTACTGTAATATTTAAAAGATTTTTTTCCTTCAGCTATCATCAGAGTTCGTCATCCCCGATACATCTGTAATAATCCTTGATGAGATACATGAAAGACATCTTCAAGGAGATTTCCTTCTTGGGCTCATGAAATGTCTCCTTGTTAAACAACCCAAGCTTAAGCTTATTCTTATGTCTGCTACTATTAATCTTGATTTATTTAAACGCTATATGTCGTTCGCTACCGTCATTCAGGTGAGTCAATAAAAAAAATCATTATTTCTCATTATAATCAAACACAACTCTTGCTGATTGACTCATCATCATATGTATGACTCAAAAGTCATTACGCTTAAGTCCATTTTTTGACAGTTTTTTTAAAAGATTCAATTGTCACCTAGTGTATTCTACGCCAGAAAGCCCTTCTTTTTATGACTTGCGTATATTAAAATGTACCATAATTAAAAGAAATTCATTTTCTCAATTTTTGTTTTATGGACTTAAGCGATGCGTTAAGCATCGGCTTCTGAGCCAATAAAATTTGATGGAATTCAGTTCAATTTGTTTATTCGTTCAAATGTTTTGCCAAATTCATATATTTTGTAGAAAGCAAGCATCATTAATAAGACCATTAGAAAAAAATTACACTTTTATATTCTTTTCTATTCTCTTTTATTAAACAAATTCAAAACTTTAATTATTTTTTGCTCTTCCAGGTACCAGGAAGATTGTTTCCTATTGAATTGCATTATTTACCAATTACTGAAGAAGAAAAAAAATAAGACCGGTCGAATAAATCCAGCTCCTTATTTAAAAATTTTGCAAATGATTGACCATAAAATCTCAAGTAATATTTTATATTTATTTTAAAAAAATCAAATATAATAATATTATTTTTTAGGTGAAGAAAAAGGCGATTTGTTGATATTTCTTTCTGGTACAGCTGAAATTGCTGCTGTAGTTGATACTCTCTCTGAATATTCTAAAATCAAACATAATTGGATAATATTACCTCTATATAGTACTTTACCTATTGAAGAACAAGAAAAAGTCTTTGATTATGCACCCCCAGGTAACTAGAGATTACAAGAACCACTAAACAAATTATAATAATCCTTAAGTGCAATGGAGAAATAACACAGGATCTCCTTATGCAAATATTTCGGTCGAGTTTACTCCAGACCATCCTCAGTGCAAGATATGGCTCATTTGAGAGACTTCATCAAACAAATATAAAAGCCTATAATTGGAGAGGCGTTTGAACGAACTGTCGAATACTTTTCCTGCTCTCTTCTTTCCGATCGTATGTTTTTATATTTGTAAATATTATTTTAAGCCGACGTTGCCTATCTTGATCTTCCCCAGAACTTAAAAATTTTCACTGATCTAGCTAGATATTTCAACTTAGTTGAATGAATAAATAATAATCTTTCTCATATGTAATTAATAAAGTTTGCTTTTTGTGTTCTATTCCTTAAATAAACCCGACTCTCTACAGAAACTTCTACTTAACTTGACTTTACTGACTGAAGCCAATTTTTCTAATTTCATCAATCTTCAGAGTCATTTATTAATATTTCATAATGAACGAAATTTTTTTTTAGGAATACGAAAATGTATAGTTTCTACAAATATAGCAGAAACCTCTGTAACTATTGATGGGATTCGATTTGTAATAGATTCTGGAATGTTTAAACAAATGACCTATGATCCCAAATGTCGAATGCAACGTTTAAAGGAATTTCCAATATCAAAAGCATCAGCCGAACAACGAAAAGGAAGAGCAGGTAAATTTTATACAAAAAAAACGTTCAATATAATTTGATGGCATGTTGCACCCCGGGAGGGGAGGGGATCCTCTCTTCCTCTAGGGATGTTGAGAAGAAAGGACCCCTTGGGGTGCCACTGGATGGAGGTGACGGACCAACGGGAATTTTGTTATCAAAGTGTTAAAAAAATCCGCTTCACATTTAAAGAAATAAATAGAAATAGTTTTTAAGTAAGATAAAAAATTAATATATAATGTAACTCAGAAAAATTTGGAGAGTAATCGCTTCAAGCCTGACGGATATTGAGATATCGCTTATTTCAAAAAAATCTTTACAAAAGAATACACTGGTATACCACCAGGGCAAACAGCCACAGCACCTCAGGAACCTGAAAGAAAGCTCATCACAGAGACACACAAGAGAAACTTCAACTTTGGGTTGAAGACATAATGACTTTAATTAAAGAAAGTTTCGCTTCTTCTCGTCTGATTTTATTTAATACAAAAAAAATTTAATTAAAGTATTTTTCATATATATATGAAAATGATTATTTTATTATATTTATACATATTTTGATTATTTCTTTTTTTTATGATTATTTAAGAAAATAATAGGATCGATATCTTTAAAAAAATTATCATTTGCGTCAAGGTCACAAGATTCTTTTTTACTTTCTCGTACCCTATATATGAAATATATAGAGAGAGAAAGTATTGCGATCATTTTAATTTTTTTTTATAAGACTAAGGTAGGCGGCATACCTGTTACATTGCACTCTTTATATCAAAGGGGATGGGCACAGTGGTCCCATAGATATGCAACAAGGGTTTTTTGACAGTTATAGTTGCATTCCTTCAGGTATATATGAGAATCTATCAGAGTAACTAGAAAAAAACATGTAATTAAGTAATTAAAATTTTAAAGTAGAAATATAAATTTTTTCGAAGATAAATGAATAATTGAGATGAATGAATGGAAATAAAATTAGGTAAATGTAGAATGGGTGGTTGAATCATATTTGGAATAAGAAAAGTAAACATACCTTTAAACCCTTCCTTTGTTGTTCATATCGCTGTCTTTTTACTATATAGGAAATATATGAAATATATAGGAGAGAAAGTATTGCGATCATGTCAAAAATTCGATGTCGAGATTTTGATGGATATACATGTTTTGAGGTCCCCTGAGTCCAAAAAAAGTGGGTCCCGCAAATTGGTCTGTGTGTGTGTGTGTGTGTGTGTGTGCGTGTGTGTGTCCGTATGTGTGGACAGATTTTTAGCATGAAGGAATTGAGGTACCGGATTGAAATTTTATATTTAACTTAGGTACCTTCCCACACGCTCAAAATAAGCTTTTGAACAAAATCGGCCAAAAAGTACTAGTACTTTACTGATGTACTTTTTCAGTTTTTTTCGATTTTCTCAAAATTCCCTCCAAGGATTTTTTTTAAAATTCATAAATGAACTATTTTTTAGATGCTCTTTAAAATGTATATTCTCATTTTGCCGTTGAAATCTTCTGAAGACCACTTTACTCTTGTTCTTCATAGGAAAGATAGAACTGGTTGCCATGGTAACGGAATTTAAATCTTTTTCTTTTTATTAGATTAAAAATCAATTATTATTTAAATTCCCATTTATTTTTTTTTTTATTTCTGTTTTAATTGTTTCCAAGAAAACATATATATATATCTCTCCCACTTGCAAACATTATCGTCTGTCTCTCCGCCTTATCTCATAGGCCTAATGTTAATTTCCTATAGGGATTTGTATGTTAATTTCGATTCAAAAGGGGGTCCCCTTTGAAACTTTTTATGCATTTAAAAATTTTTTTTCCAATTCTTATGAAATTTTGTATTTATTTACGATTCTATATTGTGTATAAAATGTCCAAATATGAGATTAAAATTTTGAAAAATAACCATAGTTTATTTCAAGCAGTCAACATTTAAAATGCAAGTTTGAAACTAAGGTGCTATGGGAAACTAAATATATCTCGACACAAAAAATCTGGTGTGCCAGCACGGTGCACAACTTTCTCTTACCGAAGGGTAAGAGAAAGTTGTGTGCTGTGCGCCAGTCACACCAGATTTTTTTTTCTTAATTTCGGTAATTTAAAGGCGCATTCTGTACTTGTTTGCCAGAATATAAATACAAATCAAATTTTTAAGTATTAATTTTTAAAATTTTACATTAAAAATAAATTTTTTTTCGAAAAAAAGTATTTTTTTTAAATCTCAGGGGGGTAATTACCCCCTTTACCCCCCCCCCCCTTGTATCCGCCCTTGTTCTAGGCATTGGAAAAAAAAAGGTGTCAATTTTTTGTGGAATTTAATAATAAATAAAAATTGATACATATTGTATACAAATTTTTGATATATGGAAAAAAATACAAACATAAGCAAATTTTGTTATTTTAAGAAATTATTCTTTATTTTAATATAACAAAATTTCCCTATGTCCGCATTTATTTTATCATTTATAAAAAAGATTTATATATCTAATGTAACAAAATTTTTTTATTTATTAAACTGTATTAAATTCCACAAAATATGACACCTTTTTAATTCCAATCCGATGCCTAGAACCTGAGATAAGTGAAGTTTTAGTAAAAAGGAGTAGGTGACTATTTCCAGGTGACGTATTTACTCCAAAAGTTGATAGAAATCTAAAATTTTCGTGTTAGGAGTATATACCAAATTTCATCGATCTGGCTGCTTTGGTTTTTTAGCAATCATGTTCACACACACACACACACACACACACAGACATAATGCCAAAAATGTTTTTTTTTTAGACTCAGGGAGGTCTAAAACATGGAGAAACATCAAAATCTCGAAGTCGAATTTTTTGACGATTAGAATACTTTCTCTTTATATTTTAAACGAGAAAGTAAAAAATCATGAAGATGCGAATCTTTCTTACATCAAATAAAAAATTAAAGGAGAGAAATCACGAGACATTTCACAATGTTAAAAAAAAAAAAAGTAAAAATTAATTTATTATACTTTCAGGTCGAACTGGCCCTGGTGTCTGTTATCGTCTTTATACACCAGAGTGGTATAATGAATTAGATGAATATGGACAAGCCGAGATAGAGCGAGTTCCTCTCGATTCAGTCACACTTCAAATGCTTGCTATGGGTTTACCTGATGTTCGCAAGTTTCCATATCTGGAGCCCCCTCCGGACCAGGCTTTAGAAACAGCAATTAACTCTCTCAAACATTTAGTAAGTATAATTGAACTTCCATTTTACTATTGTTTAATTAAACCTAACGACAATCGCTATTCTTTGAGTCACAAAAATCATGAATTAATTGCTATAAATATTTTATTTCAGGGTGCTTTAACAGAAGAAGAAAAAGTAACTCCATTAGGGCATATGTTAAATCAGCTTCCTCTAGACTTATGTTTAGGCAAGATGTTAATTCAGGGAACTATATTCCTACAAAGAGAAGCTCTTCTAACGCTTGCAGCTGCACTTAGTGTGCAAAGTCCAATTGTACAACGAACTATTCGAGATGATGAATATGAGGTTAGAATTGTACTTGAATAGCCTTCTCTCGGTTATCGGTTATCTGAAATTTGAGCACTTTCAAACATTGTGTGGTTTTATGAAACCACGATGCAAGTGAAACTTTTTTCGGATCGTAGGCGTTGAACTGAAAATTTTCAGAAAATTATTCAATTAAGGTTATTAAAATCGCGTTTTTAATCTTAACTTAATAATTGGAAAATGGGAAATCAATAGACTCATGTTAAAAACTGTGAACAATATTTATTTAGTAATTAGCCGCGACGCCCGCCTTCGGCGGGCGGCACGTCTAGCCAGGAGGTCTTCGCCCCCTGGATTATATATTTACAGTATATATAGATTGAAGATTTGAATATTTTAAATTATTTAAAAAAAAAAAGCATATTATTTAAAAATTGAATGATTAAATATCACAATTATTTTTTACTTTCTCTTACCTATGTATATATGTAATATATATATAGAGAGAAAGTATTGGATTCATGTCAAAAATTCGATGTCGAGATTTTGATGAATCTTCACGTTTTGAGGTCCCCTGAATCCAAAAAAGTGGTTTTCGCGACATGGTCTGTGTGTGTTCAATTTTAAGCATGAAGGGATTGAGCTAGGAGGTTGAAATTTTATATTTAAGTTAGGCAGCCCCCGGGACCGAGAAAATAAGCTTTTAATCAAAATCGGCCAAAGAGTACTAATACTTTACTGATGCACTTTTTCAGTTTTTTTCGATTTTCTCAAAATTCGCTCTAACGATTTTGATTAAAATTCAAAAATCAATTATTTTTTAGATGCTCTTTCAAATGTATATTCTGTCAAAAAAACCGTTCAAGATGAATCTGTAAAATTTTGTCATATTTATTTCTGAAAAGTACATTTAAAATATGTAGATGATTCTCAACGAAGTTATTTCTTAAAAATAAAAATAAAATAGTTTTTTAAAAAATTGTTTTATTCTTGACACCGAAAACATGTGAAACGATAAGAAGCTGCGGCAATTTCGATAAGTACATTTAAAGACAAAAATTTCAAAAAAAAAACGTCCCGATAAGTTAATTTTTGACAGTTTTACGGTTATTAAAAAAAAAAGTCGATGTTTTTTGAAAATGCTATAACTTTTTTTTTGGCTGGGTCGAAAAATCTGAAAAAATTCTCAGACACGTTTCAATAGGGTATAAAAAGATGACAAAGTTTCAGCCAAATCAAAAATGGTCGGGTTCAAAAGTGGTCGAGGTGGCGTGGAATGCCCCATATACATTAGACATGGGTCGATACTCGATTTTGCTGTAACAGGTACCAGTTGTTACAGGTACTTGTTCTGACCCGATACTTTTACCTGATACTTAAGTACCCGAAACAAATTTGACCCAGCTTCGCTAACTTTAAATTAATTCAAGTCAATAAGAACTTGTGTAACATTTTTTCAAATGTTTTCTACGCTATTGATTCTTGTGTTGAGAACAAACTCATAATTATCCATCACTAAAGAGTTTTCCTAAGTGACTGAACTGACATTTTAATGTCTCCAAATTTAAAATGTCAATTTATATACTGCATTAGAAAAATAATTAACAAATTTCTTTACCAGCGAACGAAATTTAATTTATTGAAGTTTATTATGTATTTCAATTCACAGTTACATATATTTTTACTTTTTTAATTAATGTTTTTATTAATTCATATATCCGAAAAAATAAGGGTGTGCCGCCGGGAGTCGAACCACGGATCCTCCGATTGGTACTCGAGTGCACTCGAGTGCACTCTGAGTACCAATCGGAGGATCCGTGGTTCGACTCCCGGCGGCACACCCTTATTTTTTTCGGATATATGAATTAATAAATATTTAATTGTATAAATTTCGCGGCTCATATACGCGATATATATAATATCTTAAATATTATATATAATTTCTTATTTATTAATGTTTTTATATAAAAAAAATCTGGTGTGACTGGCGCATAGCACACAACTCGGCCCGAACCCTTTAAGCTCAAAGCAAGTTTCACGTCTCAGGGTAGCTAAAAACGCAGATTTAAGTGTCTAATTTTCAAAAAATTTTCCATACTCCCAGGACCCCCACCCTGGAAGTCGTCTGCCCGGATCTGGCCTGTATAAATTATGGTAACCCTATGTTTGGGAAATTTTGACAAATTTTTAAATAACTTTTTTATTTAAATAAATATTGTAAGCTATGTACTGTATAACTGTTTCAAAAATTGTGTCAAAAACTGTGTAAAGAACTGTTGACATGAAGGTCACAATTGTCTTTTACATACTAAAAAAAACTTTAAGGGTGGGGGGGGGGGCGTATTATTAAGTAGCCCCGGGGCCCGTCAAGTCTGTCTGCGGCCCTGACTATCACATACGTATAAAATAAAATTTTGAAGCAGTTCTGACGCAGGATTATCAAAAGGATTATTAAAAAATTGAAATTTAACATGCAGTCTATGGGGAATGTCGACGAAACGCACACATATCCAATAATGTAACCACTCCTGAATAGCTAAAAAAAAAAATTATTCAATTAACTTCCGTACAATACGTTAAAAATAAAATAAAAAGTTTCTGACGTGGGCCTCTAAAGATATTTTAACAAGAAAGTCAAAAAATTCCCGAAATTGACAGTCGGTCATATTTAAAAATAAGGAAGTCCCCGGACCCAGACAGTGTTGCAACGTCGCATAAAATAAATCGCTTTCACTTATATTTTTCCAATTTACGATATTTTTTCTCGCAAATCGCCCATAGTGTCTAAACTGATTTGCATTACTCATTGTAATATTATAAATAAAATACAACTGAACAATATACAAGATCAACATAATCAGCTGTCAAATGCAAAGGTTGCCAGATCTATTTTATGTAAAAAAATACTTATTATTTTTGGTAATTAAATTATTATGTTAATCCAATTCTAAATTATGATGGGTCACAACTAAATTATAATGAATTTATGCATTCAAATTTTTTATTTTATTAAAAAAAAAATTTAGATTCTATTATGTTTGAGTTAGTTTGAGATTTACTGCATTAACAATTTAAAAAAAATTGCAAATTATGTTTTTTATTTCTTCTAGAGAGCTCGTCAAACACTTGAATCCGATCATGGAGAACCCATTTTATTATTAAACGCCTTTAGAAAATGGCTTGAAGAAAAACAGAGTAGTAGCGGGCGTCGAAATGAAACTCGTAAATGGTGCAGACGCCATGGATTCGAAGAGCAGCGCTTTTATGAAATGGTTAAACTAAGGAACCAATTTAAAAATATTCTCGAGGTATTCATTAACTATTTATTTAAAAACATTGTTTCTCAACCGTCAGTCCATTAGCTAGTTCAGAAAAAAATAATATTAAAATCATTTGTTCAATATATTCAATTAAAATAAATAAGGTAATAGACGGACCAGCATCTTCTCAATACAATAAGTAATAGAAGAATTACGATCTTCTCATTATTTATATAATTTTTAAAAATAATTCAAAACATTATTCAGCAAAAACGTTCATGTAAAGCGAATTCTCCGGCAACTGCGTAAATCGCGCCTTTCCTACTCTGGCTCGGGCCCCCTGGACCCCCTACTCTGGCTCGGACCCCTCTGGACCACCTACTCTAGCTCGGACCCCCTCCAAGTAAAAAGTCAAGAAATTATATTTCTTTTAAAAATTTAACTTAATTACATTTTGGAAATTATTGTCATAAATACCTCAGGTTGCTTTACAATCATGACACATCTATTATATACTCCGTATATCATAGTTATTCAATAAATTAAATAGAAGAATTTCGATGACTGAGTGGCAATATATAAGGATCAAGAAGATGTATGGCGGCCAGCAAGTGATAAAAAATCTATTTGATTATCGTCGACGTTTCGGGATCACGTCGATCCCGAAACGTCGACGATAATCAAATAGATTTTTTATCACTTGCTGGCTGCCATACATCTTCCTGATCCTTATTCAATAAATTATAATTACTTTTCGATAAATGATGTTCTGGACAAATTTGAGCCTTTATTATCCATTCATCTCCTTTTTACTTTCTCGTACCCTATATATGAAATATATAGAGAGAGAAAGTATTGCGATCATGTCAAAAATTCGATGTCGAGATTTTGATGGATATACATGTTTTGAGGTCCCCTGAGTCCAAAAAAGTGGGTCCCGCAAATTGGTCTGTGTGTGTGTGTGTGTGTCTGTGTGTGTGTGTGTGTGGACAGATTTTTAGCATGAAGGAGTTGAGCTAGCGGATTGAAATTTTATATTTAACTTAGGTACCTTTGAAGAATCTCAAAATACGCTTTTGAACAAAATCGGCCAAAAAGTACTAGTACTTTACTGATGTACTTTTTCAGTTTTTTTCGATTTTCTCAAAATTCCCTCCAAGGATTTTTTTTTAAAATTCATAAATCAACTATTTTTTAGATGCTCTTTAAAATGTATATTCTCATTTTGCCGTTGAAATCTTCTGAAGACCACTTTACTCTTGTTCTTCATAGGAAAGATAGAAATGGTCGCACAGCACACTATTACTTTCTCTTAGCCTATATATGAAATATATAGAGAGAGAAAGTATTGCGATCATGTCAAAAATTCGATGTCCAGATTTTGATGGATATACATGTTTTGAGGTCCCCTGAGTCCAAAAAAGTGGGTCCCGCAAATTGGTTTGTGTGTGTGTGTGCGTGGTGTGTGTGTGCGTGTGTGTGTCTGTGTGTGTGGACAAATTTTTAGCATGAAGGAGTTGAGCTACCGGGTTGAAATTTTATATTTAACTTAAGTACCTTTGAAGAATCTCAAAATAAGCTTTTGAACAAAATCGGCCAAAAAGTACTAGTACTTTACTGATGTACTTTTTCAGTTTTTTTCGATTTTCTCAAAATTCCCTCCAAGGATTTTTTTAAAATTCATAAATTAACTATTTTTTAGATGCTCTTTAAAATGTATATTCTCATTTTGCCGTTGAAATCTTCTGAAGACCACTTTACTCTTGTTCTTCATACGAAAGATAGAACTGGTTGCCATGGTAACGGAATTTAAATCTTTTTCTTTTTATTAGATTAAAAATCAATTATTATTTAAATTCCCATTTATTTTTTTTTTTATTTCTGTTTTAATTGTTTCCAAGAAAACATATATATATATCTCTCCCACTTGCAAACATTATCGTGTCTCTCCGCCTTCTCTCATAGGCCTAATGTTAATTTCCTATAGGGATTTGTATGTTAATTTCGATTCAAAAGGGGGTCCCCTTTGAAACTTTTTACGCATTTAAAAATTTTTTTTCCAATTCTTATGAAATTTTGTATTTATTTACGATTCTATATTGTGTATAAAATGTCCAAATATGAGATTAAAATTTTTAAAAATAACCATAGTTTATTTGAAGCAGTCAACATTTAAAATGCAAGTTTGAAACTAAGATGCTATCGGAAACTAAATATATGTCGACACAAAAAATCTGGTGTGCCAGCACGGTGCACAACTTTCTCTTACCGAAGGGTAAGAGAAAGTTGTGTGCTGTGCGCCAGTCACACCAGATTTTTTCAAATGAATTCATATAGAAATTCCGCACACCTTAATAACTACGTTTGGAGGCAGCCCCTGTCCAACCCACTTGTATAAAACATAGAAAATACCTCCCTTCTTCTCTTAGGCCACTTATGTCACTTTCGACAAAAATCGACTTAACCATTTATTCTTTGGGCTGGCAGATACAGGGGGCATCTTGTTTTGTGCCAACTAAACAATAATATTGTATGCAGGATAATGTCTTTTTTTTCCTTCCCTCTCCCCTTCCATATTAATATCAAACTATAATTAATGTGAACCTAGCATATAAATAAATATAAAAATATATAAAAATGCTTAGCTCTTTAGGAGAAACAAGATACAAAAACGATTACAGCTTAATGGTAATGTCAGATTAATCGAATGAAAGAAAATTACAAAACAATATACCATTTACCGCTTAGCAAAATAAAAATAAAACCAACAGGAAAAATCAGAGATTTAATTTAATTTATGAAACTTTCGGCTTTACAAAGATTCAAATTTTAACTTTTAAACAAAAACAAGAGGGCAGGTGAAAAAGTAAAAGAAAACCAAACTGAATATAACTTAAGACATTGAGGATTTTTAACAATAGTAAAAGTCCTCAATGTCTTAAGTCATCAGAATGCCTGAGATAGGTAATTATTTAATTAAAAATAAAATACAATGTAATTTGCCTTTTATATATATTTATATATACTAATCACCATTATTATATGTAGACAAACTTTATTAGATAAATGAGATTTGGTGGCTGTGAGTGTATTAGACTTTGATTGGGCAGGTTCAGCCAAATAAAGAGCATTTATATGCTTCTCTACTCCGGAAAATAATTTTACTTTCCCTATATATGAAATATATAGAGAGAAAGTATTGTTTAATAAGAAATTTTTTTTTTAGGAATATGGCTTGGTTGAATCTCAAATAACAGGACCTGTTTCGAGCTCTGAACGTTCACAACGACACGGAGAACTTAAACAATTGAAAAAATTACGAAGAGAACACCAGGAAGAGCATCAACAAACTAGAAAATATCTTAAATATGACCCTTGGGGAGTAAATCAAGAAGATTGTGAAGAGGATAATCGTATTGATATTCAGGTGAATATTATTAATATACTCTACTAAAATTTTAAGTTTAAAATGTTTACTTTTTATTTTACTAAGTATTGTAATCCTCAAAAGATTCTACCTCAAGATTTTGATGATTTTTGACGTTTTAGACTTCCCTGAACAAGAAAAATAACAGTTTTTAAATTATTATCTGAGTATGTGAATATTATATCCTAAAAATGCAAAATACATTCTTTTAAACAGTTTCTATTCACATATTTTCAAAAAACATCATTTAGAATTATTTATTATTTTCTTTCAATTTTAATAAGAATTGAAATCAAAAGTGTTAAAAACTACTACTCAAATTAAAATAAAAAAATACTTTGAATCACTTCTTTTTTTTTAAACTTTAATTTTGAATAATTTATAATATTAAATTTTTTTACCTATACTTTAAACAAAAATTGTTAATCTATCTTTTGCATATTTTCTCTTTTCTCAGGATATAATGTTTCGATTAAGCAACACTTCGAGTGATTTGGCTAATCTTGCATCTTTCTCACAAGCAGATAGTTATACTACTCTAGTTCTTCTGAAAGTAATACTTTGCAGTGGGATTTATCCTCAATTTGCAATTGCAGATGTTCACAATATATCTAAGGTATTCACTCTTTCGATAGGTATGATATATGTTACTCTATTATAAGGCTAAAAAATATCCAGAAGTTTTGCTACCCAAGTCTATGCAATTAAATGTAGAAAATTCAAACTTTTTATCTGTACTGGAAGAGGGTGCAAAAATTTATACTTAAAAATATCTAAATTAATTATTTTTTTAATGTTAACAATGTTAAGTACCTTGTATTTCAACATTATTCTCGCCTTATGATTGTTCAGAAGTGAAATAATTTATTAATTATATAATCGGTAGATTTTTTCATGGCCAAAACTTAATATAGTTAATTTTTTTATTTAATTCATGATCACTGTCTTCCTAAACAGAATAAAACGTTACACATATAAAGAGACGGGCACCGCCCAAAGAGCCAGAGTGCATTAGCCCTTAGCCCCCCTGTGATCTCTATTTCTCCTGTGAATTTACTATTAATTTATGATTTTAGTGTTTCCTTTTGGGAAAGAAGTACTAAATTTTTCTTTATTATGTGCAAAATTATTCATTAGCCTTTTATTCCTCTCATCCTTTTCAGACTGTTTCAGAGCAACTCTTTCACACACGCACCAAACCATACGTCTCTCTGCATCCTAATGATTTTTTTTACAACAATCCACAAATGCTACAACTTTCTGATGCCGAAATCTCGGGCTTTAGTTCAAAAAATAGACTTCCTATTAGCTCAAAACATCAAATAATTACTTATATGTAAATATTTTTTCACATATTCGATGTATGTAATTCTACTTTTAAATCCTAAATAACACTAATTTATGTTTTAGGTCTCTGTTGGAAACTTCAAAGCCTTATCTTATGACAACCTTAAGAATGCCAGCTGCCCAAACTTTACTCTTATTTGCCAAAAAGATTGACTCCAACTACCAGCTTTCTCAGTAAATTTCTTTACAATCTTTTCTAATTTCAAAAAATATTTTAATTTCTAGATCTAGCATTCTTGACTTGAGAGAGACCAAATAAAATTTTTTGGCCCTTATGGGCAAAAGTGACATGGCGAAGCACAAACACAGAAAAGAAAAAATGAAAGTGAAAGTGTTTTATTTTAATAACCGCGTTTACAAGTAGAAATTACTTAATTAACGTCACTTTTGCCCATACATTCCTATACAAAAGGAATTTTGGCCCGCGCTTAAAAGTATTTGCCCATCCCTGTTGTATTTAATCGAAAACATTTTGTTTTTTAGGTTCGTCTGTGATTCTTGGATTCGAATTGAGTTTCCAACACCAGAAACTGGGATACGTTTTTTCAGTAAAGTCTCTTTAATCCGAGCCATTTGGGATAATATCTTAGATAAACGATTAAAAGGTACCTTTTGTTGAATTTCACATGTGTCCTAGATATTAAATGCTTGAGGCTTCAGAACACATACATATATACCTTTCCTATTTCATTTATATATATACCGTATGGGGCAACTTTGGACATTAGTACATATGTTTGAATTTAACAATTTTTTTACTTTGATTTGGTTTAAGCTAAGAGCAAGATGTCTGCCAGCTGATGTTCACTCTGGACGTATTCCACGTTGATTTCTCCAGATTGGAATTTTTCTCGCACAAAGTACCATTTTACCGAGATATGCTTGGATCGTTTGTGGAATTCTGGATTCTTCGTTAACTTGATTGCGCTCAGGTTGTCCACGAACAATGTTGGTATTTCTTTAATGTCTAAGATGTCTTTTAGAAGTCTTTTAAGCCAGATTAGTTCTTTGGTAGCTTCAGAAGCGGCGACGAATTCAGCTTCAGTAGAGAGAGTAACTAACCCTTGAAGATTACTCTTCCATGAGATCACAGATCCGGCGAACATTGCAATTATTCCAGTTGTCGAGCGGCGGGTTTTACTGTCTCCAGCCAGCGTCGCTGAAGGCTTCAAGTTTCTTTTCGAGTCCAGGTCGATAAATCAGACCATAGTTACTTGTACCTTTAAGATATCGAAAGATTCTTTTAATTTCTTGCCAGTTTGGCTCTGTAGGATTTTCCATCGCTCTGTTTGTTGACTGAATATGCAATGTCGGGACGTGTAACTGTTGTAAGATATATTAAGGATCCCACGGCTTCTCTATATGGAATCACATTTTCTATTTGATTCTTCCTCATTTCGATTACATGGAGTTGCAACTGGATTGCATTCTGACATGGAAAATTTTTCTAGCATCTTCTTTATATACGTTTCTTGATGTAATAACAATGAACCATCATTTAAATATTTTATTTCGATTCCTAAAAAATTATTTAAAGAACCGATTGTTATTTTAAATTCCTTTCTCAAATTATTTAAAAATTGATTTATTTCATCTTCGTTGTTGCCAGCGATTAGTCCGTCATCAACGTATATGGCAATCATTAGAGTGTTGCCGTTTCTTTTTCGTATGAACAAACAAGGATCCGCCGAGGTTGATTGGAGACCTTCCTTTTTCATGAAATCGGTGAAACTTTGGTTCCAACAACGGGGTGCTTGTTGTTAGACCGTAAAGACTTTTCTTCAATTTACATACTTTATTGGTCCCATCTTCAAAACCTTTAGGTTGTTTCATGTACACTTCATCTTGTAGATTACCGTACAAAAAGGCAGTTTTTATATCAAATCTTTAAGTTTTAATTTTTCAGTGGTTGCAACAGCTAGAACAGTTCGTAATGTGTCGTAACGAACAACAGGGCTGAATGTTTCTTGATAATCAATGTGATGTTCTTGAACATGACCTCTTGCTACTAACCTAGCTCGATGTCTTGTTGTGCCGTCTGAGTTTGTTTTATTTTTCAGTACCCATCGATTATCGATAATTTTTACTCCTTGAGGTGGTTCGACCAAATCCCAAGTATCGTTTTCTTTTAGATCATTAATTTCTTCTTCTTTAGCAGAACGCCATTCTTCTTCATTTTCTTGATCAATTTCAGCTTGATACGTCACAAAATCGGGAAATTGTTTTTGTCTTCTTTCTCGTTCTGGGTATCTTCTTTCTTGTATTTGTATATTTTCAGGTTCTATATTTTCAAGTTCTTCTTCTTCTTGTCTATTTTCAGAAATTTCTTCTTCAGGAATATCTTCGACTTCTGTTATTTGTGGAGTTTCTTCTATAAGAATTCTATAAGAATCAATATTTTCTTCTTTATTCTTGTCATTTTCAACTTTAATTTCTTTTTCTTCAATAAAAGTAACATCTCTTGGTAAAATAATTTTATGAGGGTTCTTCTTATCAATTAAGCGATAACATTTTGTATTTTCACCGTAACCAACAAATATAGCTTCTTTGGCTTTTATATCAAATTTCTTTCTTTCTTGTTTTGGAATATGTGTAAAGGCTTTACATCCAAACACTTTTAAGTGACTAATGTCGACTTTCTTCCCAGTCCATTCTTCTTCAGGCGTTGAATTAGGCAAGGGTTTCGTCGGATGGCGATTCTTTAGGTAAATGGCCGTATTTGTTGCTTCTGCCCAATACTTCTTCCCAAGACCATTATCTTCAAGCATTGTACGCGCTTTTTCTATAATAGTCCTGTTTTCCCTTTCTGCTACTCCATTCTGCTCAGGGGTATGTGGAACTGTTGTTTGGTGTCTGATTCCGCATTGTATGAGAAAATTTTTAAACTCCTTATTCACATATTCTCTTCCATTGTCTGTTCTGAGACATTTTATTTTACGGTTTGTTTCATTTTCAACTAGAGATTTAAATTCTTTAAATTTATTTAAAACTTGATCTTTCGATTTTAGAAAGTATCCATAGGTTTTTCTTGAATAGTCATCAATGAAGGTAAGTAAATAACGAGCTCCATTCCAGGAAGGTTCACTCATTGGTCCGCATAGATCAGAATGTATAAGATCTAATTTTTCTTGAGATCGATTTTCTTTTCTTACAGGAAATGGTTTTCGGATTAGTTTTCCTTTTATACATGATTCACACGGCTTGTGATCATTTTCTGAATATGTCATTCCAGTAACTATTCCATTTTTCAGTAAATTCATACCTGCTTTATTGAGATGACCGAGTCTCTTATGCCAGATTTCTTGTTTAGAATTAATTATTGATATTATTTAATTTTTCATTTTGTATTTCGTCCCCCCCCCCCCCCCCTTGGACCTCCCGCCAGCTGGTTCGGGCCCACCTGCGGCGGACCCTTGCCTTTTCTTAATTATGAGAAGCACAATACAATACTAATTTATTTGCTACATTTGCGACTCTTCCCGGCCCCCTGCAGACAATCAATCCATGGGCCACTACTTTAAGAAGCCCTGCTCTTTAAGACTGCAAATTTTCGTTTCAAAATTCCAACTGGAAGTTGATCAACTAGACAGACAGACAGACGGACGGACACTTCGCTATTATAATATATAGATATATATAATATACTATAGTTGAGGCCGGTCGAGCTAGAATTTTCCCGGGCCGCTGCAATTTCCTAATCCGGCCCTATTGCCGACGTCACGCCAAACATCTGTGAGCGGGTTATTGGCAATTTGATAGACCGCGTCAACACATGCTGACTCAATAGAGGTGGTCATATCGTCGCTTGCAACACGTAGTGACTTATCTCAAAAAAATTAAAAATTCAGATACAAAGGGGATGGCCTTGTCCTGGCGTTCTTTACATTATCACAAAGTGACGAATCTGTATTTCCATGTTTTTTCGTATTATTTAGGTTTTTTGGTTTTGCGTATCTATACATTTAATATAACAACACCACTAGCGGTCCCAGGGGGGCCGCCCCCCCCCCCCTTGGACAGACAAAAATTCAAAAGTTTTATTTAATATTTTAAAACTAAACAAAAAATTTATAAATTTTTCAAGTCTCAGGATCTCTAAAAACGCAAATGTCAATGCCTAATTTTCAAAAATTTTTCCATACCCCCTAGATCCTCTAAAGTCTGTCCGGATCTGACCTCAATAAATTATGGTAATCTAACCTTAGGTATGAATATTATTCATGATATTTCAGTATATTTGGTCATTTTTTTTTTACAAATAATCAATTTTTGACTTTGTCATCTTTTCTTGTAAGCCAACGATATATATACTTTTTTTTTAGCTCAAATATTTCTATATACTGTATAGGGGCAGTGGCGTAACGTACATCTTCCAAATTCCCCGATGCGGGGGGCCTGCGGGTCGGATAGGGCGGATTAAAAAACTGGATCTTAACGTAGTTATCAGTGTTTGCATCAAAGAAATCAAGAACAAATAGATTTTGTGACATTTGGAAATTCTCTTCGTAAAGACTCTCTCTCATCATATACAATTATTTACATTGTTATTTATACACATAGGCCATTGTAAAATTAATAAGATTATGAACATACTGTTCTGTTGACAACTCTATTTACTAAAAAAACTCCAATGCAACTGAAGATGGCATTATTAAATCTGCCGAAACGTTTTGCGTAAAAGGAGTTTAATTTAATAGAGGCTCCCTGCCTGGCTGCTTTCCTCTTCAATCTTTTATTCAAAATAGATTTTTTTAATGCATAGATTTTTCTTTCTACTTAATGGCATTATTATTCATTTTGATTTTTGTGATGTAAGTAATAGTATGTTAAGCATTTTGATGATTTTAGTTAAGCCATTTGGATACCAAATCTTCAAAATTGTACCTTTTTGTTTTCGGACTAGAATATTATAAAATTTGCAAACGAATACAGTTCTTTGTAAGGTTTATTTCGTAAACACACCGGTGCAAGTTATTAATTTTGGCTTACCTTTTTATACCTGTCAGCGAAGAGTAATCACAGGAAATAAAAAGGCAACCTTATGCCGGCATATTCTATAGGCTTCATACTTTCGATTGGTGCTTCAATTGTTTAACATAGTTTAACATTGTAAAACATAGTTCAATAAAAAACACTCACATGTCTTGTTAAATAATTTTTTTGATCAAAGTTTGCTTTTGTAGAAACTAGAGCAATTTTTCTAATTTTTTACTAAGAAGACCGGACATGTTTCTCCTCAACTAAGCATATATTGTGCACCATAGTACCATACAAAGTTGTAGAGCATTAAATTTTGCTACAATCTGGTTGTTAAAACGAATATGTAGACCCAATATTAACCGAGGTACGGCCGATCAAAGTTAGACCATGTTTCTCGAATGTAAAACATAGAAAAAATTCGTTAGGTCGTTTCTCAGTTAATATTGAGTTTACAAATTTGATTTATCAATCAAATTTTAGCAAATTTAATACTCTACAATTTTGTATTTTACTATTGAAGACACAATTTGTTTAGTTTTCGAGATATAAGCGAAAAACTGAAGAAAGTCTCAAGTTTCTCGAAATATAAAACAAATAGAAACTTTGATAGGCCGTATCTCGGTTAATATTGGGTCTAAATATTCGTTTTATCAACCAAATATTAGTAAATTTTATGCTCTACAAGTTTGTAATGTATTATAATTAACAAAATATGTTTACTTTGCGAGATATAAGCGAAAAACTGGAAAAAGTCTAAAATGAAAAAAAAGAAAATTTGATCGGCCGTTTCTCGGTTAATATTGGGTCCAGAAATTCGTTTTATCAACTAAATTTTAGCAAATTTTATGCTCTACAACTTTCTAATATATTATGGTGCACAAAATATGCTTAGTTTATGAGATATAAGCGAAAAACTGAAAAAAGTACACAAATTTTGAGTTTTTTTTATTTTTTCAAACCTCTGTACCAATTAAACAAAAGCAAACTTTAAAAGCTAAAAATGGAAATTTAAGTGTTTTTTGGTGTCTAGAATCAGAATTCCAGCATTAAAACAGATACCCAAAAAAAAAAATCTTTTTTTGTTGACCTGTATTATTTTTTAGCTATACTGGTAAAAAATGAAAACGAGCATATAAAAACTGATAAAGAAGCTGTTTTTCTGTCAAGAACCATCATAGAATTTATGCAAACGGAAATACCATATACTCTTGAGCGACTTATGGCAGCTGACGAGAAAATATTATATATAGGACGCGATGAAAATCTTTTAAATGAAAAAGAAGAAATTACAAATAATCCTGTAGATCCAACATTTCAACCCTGCCTGAATGAACACAAGGGAGGATTGCAGCTCTCCAATTATTTCACCTACAATTGGTAAGTTACACTTTCATTATTAAAAGAGAATTTACAAAATTTTACTCCCTCTCTCCGAAAATAATCGACGATTATTTCTTGTTCATATTAATCGTCCGAAACCCCATCGAAAAAATTTTCTGACTACTGCCCTGGATCCGACCCTGACTGAGGAAGGCAAGTAGCAGAATGACCCCAACCCAGGGGCGGATTAATGCAATTTTGTCGGGAGCGGGGCGTTTTTTTATTTTTTTATTTTAGAACTTTTTCGGCATCTATGGCCATTTAGACTCCTGCCTCATTTATTTAAAACCTTTGTACTAATGAAATTAAATTTGAGGATAATTTTATATCGAAACTGATCTTTGTACAAGGCAGTTGACCATCAATCAACTTTTGGCGAACGGCCGGTCCTCCGTTCATTTGTTTTATCCGTTCGTTTGGTGAACGGCCGTTCATCCGTTCATTTGTTTTGCCTGTCTTCAGCAAACGGGCAGTCCTCAGTTCATTTGTTTTAGCTTTTCTTCCTTATTTCTTCGAGTTTGTTCGGGATTTAAATTCGGGTGGCGGGCAATCAAAACTGACATTTGTCATTGAATTATTCATATCGTTGTTTTTTTTAAACCTTATAGATTGCTTTTTTTGGTGTTTTCGTTTAATTTTTTATCAAAATGCATAGAAGTAACTATTTTTTAACTCTCAAAGATGATAAAAGGTATCGATATGTCCAAAAAATACAAATTATTGATAATATCGATTCCATAGAACACTTAATAATATTTTGCCATTTGTTACAACGATGGATATGGTAATTTTTTTTAACGAACAATTAAAGCCTTAGAAAAGCTTAGAACCTTAAAAATATTATGAAACCAAATTTTAACTTATTAAAAGGTATTATATTATATTTTTCATAAAACTATTATATCTAATCGTTAATTTTTTTCTAAACATTATTTATATTCATTTTATTTCAGATTATTTTTATTAATTCTGTGTGCTAGTAAATATCCAACTTGACTGAGATTTAAGCTTTTTATTTCAATGTCAAAAAGAAAGATTATTTTTTTAAATTCTTTATTTTAATAAATAAATTTAGTTACTCTCAAGTTTTTGACAAGTAAATATCTTTTGTGCCATTAAAATGTCATCAAAAAGAAAAAAAATCTGGTGTGACTGGCGCACAGCACACAACTTTCTCTTACCCTTCGGTAAGAGAAAATTGTGCACCGTGCTGGTCACACCAGATTTTTTGTGTCGACATATATTTAGTTTCCGATAGCATCTTAGTTTCAAACTTGCATTTTAAATGTTGACTGCTTCAAATAAACTATGGTTATTTTTAAAAATTTTAATCTCATATTTGGACATTTTATACACAATATAGAATCGTAAATAAATACAAAATTTCATAAGAATTGGAAAAAAAAATTTTAAATGCCTAAAAAAGTTCTAAAGGGGACCCCCTTTTGAATCGAAATTAACATACAAATCCCTATAGGAAATTAACATTGTTCCTATGCGAAGATAAGGTGGAAAGGGAATTTAAAAAGAGTAGAGAGAGACGATAATGTTTGCAAGTGAGAGAGAGACATATCGCTCCAGTAGAATAACAAGGTTCTAACTGACATTTTTGGCGAAATTGAGTTTACATCATTAATGAATATCTCTTTAGTATATTTATGCAGGGAACTGACTTAGGATGCGATATGTTGGAAAATAAGGGAACTAGCCAGAATAACAAGGTTCTATCTGACATTATCAGCAAGTTTGTTTTGGGTTAACATGGTTCTAACTGTCATCATGACCCCTCATGCAGATATCAGCAGCCTATTTTTAAACTAAGCATATTTTTATTACCATAGTCCAAGACAAAGTTGTAGTGTATTAAATTTACTAAAATATGCTACACTAAACGAATTCGTAGACTCAATACTGACCGAGGTACGGCCGGTCAAAGTTTGATAAATTTTCCTGAAATATAACATTTTGTCTAAATTAGTTAGTTATCGATATATATGCGAAAAACTGAAAAAAGTTTAAAATCTTTGAGGTGTTTTCCTCTCCTGCCCCTCTCCAAGTTAGGACAAAGTCACGAAGTCTAAGACCGAGAATAGACATATAACTTGTTAAAAATTTAATTTACTTTGGAATACTTTCTAGGTAAAAAGTGGATATCCTCAGGACTATTCGTTTTTTCGGACTTTTTTTACATTTTGAGAAAATTCGTCTAACTTTGACCGGCCGTACCTCGGTCCGTATTGAGTCTACGAATTAGTTTAGTGTACCATATTTAGAATTTAATGCTCTACATATGCTCTATATTTAGAATTTAATGCTCTACAACTTTGCATGGTGCTATGGTTCGCAAAATAAGATTAGTTTACGAGATATAAGCGAAAAATCTAAATAATTCTCAAATTTTTGAGGTCTTTGTCACCCTCCACTCACCCCCCCCTCACTGAGGGCCCTCGAGGTTAATAATCTAGGATAGACATCCTAGAGTACCCCCAAATAACCTGTAAAAATTTCATTCCTTTCGAATATTTTTCCGGAAAAAAGTTATATCGAATGGTCTGTATTGTGATTTTCCACTTATTTTTCAAAATATCATTAAATCTATTGGGATCTATGGGAGAGGCGTGGCTTCACCTGGTGGCAAAAAATGAACTAGCGATTGTAGGATTGAATGGCTGAGCTGATACGCAAGTACTCGTGTTTTATGAGACAAAAAGTTTAATTAAAAATAAAAAATGGGTGTGACGATACAGGAAATTTGTAGGTTTTCTTCTGCCACACTTACTAATAGAAATTTTATTTGTGGAGATAATATTATTGATCCTGGTCATGTTTTAAAGTGAGTAATAGTAATGACAGTTTCAATGACAGACCAAATTCTTGCTTTCTGTTTACAAACAACAAGTTTACGAGAAGAATTTCATGAAATAAATGATCAAATTTTATAATAATAATAACAATTGGGATGGATGCTCGTATAAGGCTGGATTAGGAAGTACCTGCAAGCACATTTGGGGCTGTACTTTTATTCTGTAACCGCTATTTATGATATCTGATATGATATTAGCCAAAAAGTGTTTGAAATATTTTATTGTAATAATAAATACAAGATAATTAAATGATAAATTAACTAAAAAATTAATACAGGTAATTAAATATAAAATTAATAATTTTTTTTTTTTTGTACTTACAAAAATAATTTAGAAGATTTAAAAAATATCACGTGAATGTGTTTGTAGTGCACCACATAAATCAGCTCTTAAAAAAATACGATATGAGAGGCCTTTGCTCGAGCACAATTGTTTTGGAGAAAAACAAGAAAAAGATAGAGGCAAAAATTAAAAAGAAGGCTTCTAAATCTGATAGATTGATTCTTCTACAATAAAATTATTTATAATTTTCACTATACTGTCTTTTTTTTTGGAAAAGAATGAAATCGAACTGTTTCATGCTTAGATGCATGACTTTTACACCCGTAAACACAAAGTAGATACAGATTGCTTTTATTTTTATAAGGAGAAAATTTCATATTTGTGAATATATTAGTGTATGTATGTATTATTTATTAATCTAACAATAATGTTTACTCGTGGGTTATAACTTTTTTTTTAAATAATACAATTATATCAGATGTTTAAATGTTCTTGTCCCTTATATCACGTTAAACGTATGAAGGTTTATCCTACAATCGCTAGTTCGACTTTAAGCCACCAGGTAGCGTATTGAAATGCTAAAGATCCCAATAGATTTTAACGAAAAAATCCTTATGATAAAACTTCAAGAGAATTAAATTTGCTACGAAATGAGACAAGATTTAGTTTTCTACGACAATTGGTTTTCATTTTATGAAGTAAAAACTATGAATTTTTACATAAAATCGCACTTTTTCAAAATTTTAACCCCGTTGAGGCACGGGTTAACGTTACCCAATTTAGCTAAAACTTTGCCATTATCATTTTCTAGCCAAAAGGCAACTTTTACAAGGTTCGGCCGAAAGAAATTAAAAAAAATTTGTTTTTTGTGGCCCCCCAAATGTGCAGTTAGAACTAAGTTATTCTGAAAATGCTCATTTACAGAATAACAAAGTTCTATCTGCAAAATGCTATTATTTTTTTAAAATCAATGATAATGTTTTTTTATCATCCAAACATTGGAAAATAATAACTTTAATGTATACAACTTATTTAAAAAAATTTCGGACCAAAACTGTTATATTTAACGTACTACAGCTATTACAATCTTTGACTTCATTTTTCTCAAAACTAGTGTTGGTGCAGTTAGAACCTTGTTATTCTAATGGAGCGATATATGTTTTCTTTGAAATAATTAAAGACACAAATAAATTTAAAAAAATGGGAATTTAAATAATAATTGATTTTTAATCTAAAAATATCCAATAACTTTACCAATCGAATTGAAATAAATAGAGACGGGGTCTAAATGGCCTTCGATGCCGAAAGGGACCTAAATTTAAAAAAAAAAAAAAAAACTTTATTGAGCCCCAATCTAAAAGAAAAATTTTTTCTTCGAGTATTACAAGTGTAAATCCACCAGCTATGAATCAAGCTCAAATGATTCAGAAGAAATTGATACTGATTTTGAAAAACTCTGCCCAAAGCCAATATCTTTCAGCAAAATTTCTGGGCTTTCATACTTCTCAGGAGATAGTGAGGAAGCCTGCCAACCAAAACTGAAAATATTTCCCTGTACGACATTCGGTAAGGTTCAGTGCTGGTGGTGTGACATTTTTTAGACCCTCTTTAAAATGTATATTTTCCTTTTGCCCTTGGAATCTTTTGAAACACACTTTACTCTTGTACTTTATAGGAAAGATAGGAGAAATGGTTGCCATAGGGACATTTTCTTATGTTTTAAAATTTTACATCTTGAATTCTAATGTTCCATACTGTTGGAAACTAAATATACGCCTATGTCGACTGGAGTCCGACCGAAACAAGATTTTCAGCCGAAATCGAAATCGAATCTTTTTTTAAACTTTTTCTTAAAATTTCCTATAAAAAATTCATCTTTTTTTTTTTTTTTAGTAAAATTTCCATTTTTCCCCCCAAATCATTTGACCTTTTTTTAAGTGCAAATCTCACTAGACGTTTTTTACTTTTTTTTTTAGTATACGAGCATCATACCATCTTTTCAAACTCAGGTTTCGGGCAGTGCGAAGTTTCGGCTGAAATTTGGCCGAAACCAGAATTTTTTTTAGCCGAAAATGGCCGAATCCGAAACTTCTGTCGGTTCCTAAGGTCGACACAAAAAATCTGGTGTCACGACTCACACCAGGTTTTTTGTTTCTCTGTTGATGTAGCATATATATTTATTGACTGCCCCCCGCTGGGAATAAGCTAGTCACTGATAGAAACATTTTGTAACATAAAATATTTTTACGAAACTTTTTGGTTCCGCGGAAGAGGGAATGTTCCCCGGGTGGAAAAAATTGGTTCAGCAAAATTAAAATTTTTCGCAGGACGGAAAATTTTCGTTCCGTGAAAAAAAAAAAATTTTCGCAGAAAAATTTTTTAAAATCAAGCCCCCTCCCCGAAAAAAATTTCTATATACGCCACTGCTGGGTGGGCCAATAGTGCGTGGACTGAAGATTGTGGGCTTATTAAGGGGGAACGGAAGCGAAGGTGTTTAAAAAAAATTAAAGATTATTGGGACTGATTGTTTTTTTGTATTTGCTTTATAACAAAAAAATTAATTACGATAAATTTTTAATAAGTCATTAAAAAAATTATAGCTCGATGTCCCAATAATCTCTTATGAATTTAATTCATTAAAAAAAAAACCGCATTGAAAAATTCCTTATAATAGTCTAGTTTTTTTGAAAGTACGTTTAGATGTCGATCCTAAACCCCCTTAACGGACATTTTTAAAGTTTGTTGATCGCACATAATGTGGGCCTTTAGGGCTACAAATTTAAAATATTTTTGTTTCAATTGCACTTATTATACAGAGTGATCCATATCAAAGTTATTAGGGTTATGATCAGGTTAGGAAGTGCGCCATCTTGTTGAAAAATCATAACCCTAATTTGAGCAAGTGGGACTTCTTTGAGAATTTCAAATAAATGATTTTAAAGGCAATTTAAATACATTTTCGAATATTTAGCATATCTTTTCCTATATTACAATTTTGTTTTGCGTTTGGATCATGGGCGTCCGCAGGGGAGGGGGGCAACCAGGCACTTGCCCCCCCCCCCCTGGAAAATTAAAATGATACAAAAAAAATCTGGTGTGACTGGCGCACAGCACACAACTTTCTCTTACCCTTCGGTAAGAGAAAGTTGTGCACTGTGCTGGTCACACCAGATTTTTGTGTCGAGATATATTTAGTTTCCGATAGCATCTTAGTTTCAAACTTGCATTTTAAATGTTGACTGCTTCAAATAAACTATGGTTATTTTTAAAAATTTTAATCTCATATTTGGACATTTTATACACAATATAGAATCGTAAATAAATACAAAATTTCATAAGAATTGGAAAAAAAAATTTTAAATGCCTAAAAAGTTCTAAAGGGGACCCCCTTTTGAATCGAAATTAACATACAAATCCCTAT